>JAVSBX011038408.1:0-15508 GCA_033119125.1 Desmognathus anicetus
GGAATGCCAGCCTCACCCTCGTACAAGGTGTCCCCTTCACAGATGGACATGGTGAACTCGGTCCTCCGTACATACGGCTTCATCAGCACATTAACGAAACCTCATTAGCATCCCCTAACTCGCCACCTTCTGAGGGGAGCTCCATTGTAGCAAAGGCCACAGAGGGGGAACAAAACCAGCAGCATACTATGCTCTCATCGCATACCACCACCCCACCCCCTCTCATGATGTCCTCATTTAAACCGGGCACACCAGCAGAAGTACTTTCCATCATCAAAAAGTTAGGCCCGTCCTCATCTCCCCTAGACCCCCTTCCCACCTCCTGTATCAAAATGGTAGCAGAAGAGGTAGTGACGGACATCACCAATATGATTAACATTAGTCTCCACTCGGGGGAAGTCCCAGCGGCCTGGAAAAAAGGGGTGGCCACAGCACTACCCAAGAAGCCCGATGAAGACCCCTCAATACTGAGTAACTATCGTCCTGTTACTCAATTAAGGCTAATGGCTAGAATAACGGAATACATTTTGACTAGCCAAATCCAGGACCATCTAGAAGCTAACCACCTCTTACACGATCGACAACAAGGCTTCAGACCACATCGAAGCACGGAACTGGCAACGGCCAATATAAGAGTCTCTACTTAAATTATCTGATTGCAACCATGCCACGGCCTTAATCTTGTTGGACCTCTCCCGCGGCCTTTGATACCGTGGACCACTCCATCTTACTGGAATCCTGCGAAAAGGAGGCAGGCCTGACTGGTATGGCGCACAAATGGTTAAGATCTTTTCTTACCAACCGTTCTCAACAGATTAAATTCAAAGGAACATGGTCCAAGGAATCCAAACTCGCCTGCGGTGTTCCACAAGGGTCATCCCTATCTCCTGTACTCTTTAACATTTACATGATCCCTCTTACCAAAATCCTGGACCGCTTTAAGATCCTCTACCAAATCTACGCCGATGACATCCAACTAATGGTGGATTTGGATAGCGAAGACAAAGAGAACATCGTCTCATGCTTGAGGGTGATTCAAACATGGATGACACAAAACTATCTGAAGTTGAACAGTCAGAAGACTGAAATACTGTTGATTCCAGGCTCCAAAACATCACCATCTCATGCCCTTCCATGGCCTTTGGAATGGGGCCCTCCACCAACCCCCGTGACCAAGACAAGAGACCGCGGCATCATGATTAGCAACACTCTGGATGGCACCAACATGCAACAACCACAATTAAAGCATGCTGCCATCAGCTAAATGGGGCCTCCTGCCTTTTTCCACTCCTGACACAGGAACAGAAAATCTTAATCGCCTAGGCGTGAGTAGGCTCAAGACTACGATATGGATCGTTCATGTATTTAGGTGCCTCCAAAAAACTAATCCATTCGTTACAAAAAGTTCAAAACCGAGCAGTCAGGCTCATATTCTCTCTCCCAAGAAAGACCAGAATTTCACCTTGGAGAACCAAGCTAGGCTGGCTGCGGATTCAATCCCTTATTGATCAACAAATTGGCACTTGGATCTGGAAATCCCACCACGGGGCCGGACCTCATTTCTGGCATTCATGGACAAAACCATTGGCAACCACCCACACTCAAAGACTTTTACATCAAAGCCGCCTTTACATCTCCAAAATCAACAAAAGCAATAAAGGAGGAAGAACCATCGGCCACGCAGGTGTACAAAACTGTGGAAATCCCTCCTCCAATCACTTACAGCCATCGCTTCCTTTCCCAAGTTCAAAAGGACCTTCAAACACTACTTACTGCAAAGAGACTTGCAACAAGCACAGGAATCCATGACCATGGCTGCACGAACTCAGAAAAACACCCAACCGACAGTAACCCTATGCCGCAGGGATAACACGGAAAAACGAACAACGAACAAAGCAAAACCGTCAAACAAAACTGGACAACTGGACAACAAACACATAGGCATGCTGTCAGATGTAAGCCAGACAAATCAGCCTTCCACATCCAACAATGCCAACGTCCTCTCCATCCAGGACAACACAGACCACTCATCACTGTTCCAACCAGTACTTATACCCAGGACAGATGCCCCTGTCATTCCTTCCTCCAACCTGATAAAGCCACGTGGTGGTGATGGACTTCAGGGCAACCGCCTAGGGGTACCTGGTGGCATAGTCCACGACCACCAGAATGAACCTCTTCCCACTCGCGGAAGGAGGATCGTTGGGACCTACGATGTCCATTCCAACACGTTGGAAGGGGGTACCCACCACTGGCATGGAGACCAACGGAGCTGTTGATCTCCAGCCAGATTTGCCACTCAACTGGCACACTTCGCAGGACTTTACGAAGTTCTCCAGATCCCTGGAGATCATGGGCAAGAAGAAACTGTTTAAGACGCGGGCCTTAGTCTTGGCGATGCCAAGATGGCCAGCTGTGGGGATCTCATGTCCCAATCTTAACAGTTCACACCGATATTTCAGGGGCACCACCAACCTTCGATTGGGTCCAGTCAAGGATGGCGTAGTAATCGCGCTGTACAGCAGCCCACCTTCCCAATATACCACGTACCTCGGTGCGGGAGAACCCAGCTCCTCCAACGCAGGCTTGCAGGTCAGCACCGTCTGCCTGAGCTGTTCCAACAAGGAGTCGGAACCCAGTGCTTCTTTGAAAGTCACCGGATCGTGAAGCTCCAGTGTCACCGGAGTCCACAGGGCCATTGGGTCCACAGCCAATGACCCCTCCCCAGAGCCAACTACCGGAGGTGTAGCGGTCTCATCTCCCCAGCTGAAGGTCACCGCGACGGGTGTGCCCTTCTCCGGCAGGGGGGCGTCCCCCATGGCGGCCAGCCTGGTCATCGCCTTCTTCTGGGCCTGCGACCTGGTAATAGCTGCCCTCATCTCCTTGAGGTAGTCCATTCCGAGGTAGCAGTCCAGCTTCTTGGACGCACAGACCCCTATACGACGCGGGACCCCTTCGGGGCCCTCGTCTCCCTCCCCGCTGAGTTTAACCCTAGCCTGGGGAACCTCTCCTTGGTAGCTGTCGGCATAGTCCACCGGGACTATCTCACCTGTGTACTGGTTCGGCAGCACGCTGTCAGCCTTGACGCAGGTGAGTGACACGCCACTGTCCGGGAGTGCTCAAATGGTGTCACCATTCAGGGTGAGATCTACGATCTCCTTTCTCAGGACCGGTGGGAGGTCACCCTCGGCCCTGGAGCGATCCTGTATGGAATCAACGTGCTCCACTACATCCCCAGTTTCAGACATGAAGTTCACCTTCTCTGCTGGTGAACCCTTGGCCTTCTGGGAAGGGCAGTCCTGTTTAAAGTGACCGTCCTTCCCGCAGAGGTAGCACTGGAACCCCTGCCCGGATTTCCCATCCCCTTTCTGAAAGGGAGCCCCTTTTCCTCGGCTCTGAGCCACCCCTTTACCTTGGGCCTGGCCCCCACCTTTCCCCTGGGAATTGGAATCCCCACCAGACTTCTGCGACTTACCAGAGTCCGGCTTGCCTCCGTCCTTAGAGGCCCTGCTTTGGGAGGAAGAGTTATTAGCAGTTGCATTATTATTATTGGCATTTCCCCCCTTAGCATTTTTATTTGCATTTACATTCCCAGTGTTCTTGGCGGCCGCAGACTCGGCCTTCACCCGCTGGCGGTTCTTTTCCCAGCAGTGAGCCTTCTGGGCCATGTCCTCTGCAGACATGGGCCCAGCATCCAACAACACAATTCTGAGGGGGTCCGGGGCTGACTTGATCAGGACCTCCCTCATGCAAACGTCCTTAATGTCCTGGACAGTACTGGCCTTCTCGAGCACCATCCAGCAGTCCCAGGTGCAACTACTGTGCCAAAGAAGCGCCAAGTACGTATCGTGGTCCCCACGGGACTGACTTCACAAGTCCAGCCGGAACGAGTTCGCTGTAAAGTTAAAGCTCTCGTGGAGGAGCGCACGCATTTTCACATAGTCTCTGAGCACCCCTGGGGGAGCGCTCATCACCACCCTCTTCGCCTTGCCGGAGAGCAAGCTCACCAGCAAGAGCCCTTGTTCATCAGCAGGCACTCCTCCAGCCGTGCATACACTCTCAAATAGTTCAAGGTACTTACGCAGGTCTTCGTCCTCGTTCCACGGCTGGATGAGATGTCCTTTCATTTTGATGAGGGTGGTGTCTCTGGGTGCTCGACCTTGGCCTACCGGCCCGGCAGGTCAAGTGGGTCGGGCCGCTACATCGAGCTGTAGCTGTAGGAGCTTCTCCTGCACTTTCCTCATCTCATGGCTCTCGGCATGTCGGGCCTCATCGAGGTCGATCTGGTGTTGAAGTAGTCTGGCAGTGAGAGAGTCAGGAGGAGTCTCATACGGTGCAGGGAACTCAGGCCAGTTTAAGTGGCCTGTAAGGGACCCTGTTGGATGGGAGGGCAAGCGATGCACGTCTTCGGCCCTTGACCTCCATGTCCTCGTTGGGGGGCCCCTGGCCCCAACGCTCGGAGTGGTAACCCCCTGGACGGGTTTCCCACTCCCAGTAGGCTGCTGGTGGAGGTCCATCCCATGGGAAGGGATCCTGGTGTGGAGGCTTCATTCTGGCATCACCCCGGGCCTCTCCCCTGTCACTGTAGTACCTGGACTCGGCGTCACTCACAGGATGGGATCTTCGGATCGCCTCAGCTGGGCATGCACCCCAGTGGGGCACCCCGTATCAGTCGCCGGCTTCTCTGTCAGACCCTCGATGAGATGGGGGCCACCCATTGGTTCTTGGCGGCAGCCCCATGTCCAGCTCTGATACCTCACCCGACATCCACGTGTTACCTCTGGATGCGGAGAGCAGCCCTCAGCGGGTCTCCTCCATGGCGGCCCTGCACTCACCCGAGCGAGGGCTGGGGGCACCACCTCCTCGGAGGCTGGTCGCTCCCCTGTGGGGGTCGTCGGTTGGGACGGGCTGACACCCGCGTGGGTCGTCAGCTGGCCCTCGAGCCACTCCTTGGCTTGAACCCTCACCAAATTCGTCCTGGGCCTGGTCCCCATGTCCAGACCCATCGACCTGGATCACACCACCAGTTCTGGCAGTGCTGCCCTGGCGACCCAATCTAGGTCCGCCTGAGTGAAACTGGACATCTTCCTAAGATGATGCTGAACCACTAGACGCCTAAACTACCAAACAGTAGGGGGAAGCACACTTTCAAAGTAACTGCTCTTTAATGGCCTAGGTGTCTTATCCCAGCATTTGTGGTGTCACACAGCGATGGATCCCGCCGCTGCCACCAGAGGGGCCCGCGGTAGCAACCGGCCATTTTCGCACATACACACCCCCTAGTTCAGCGCCCTAGGCCTGCCTCGTGCAGGGCCCTCCTGAGATAATTAGGGGTGTCAATTAACCAGGATCGCTCGCTTTTTATGTGCAAACACCAGAAATGCCACCAAAAAGAAAGAGATCGATGCAGGATCTTTCAAAAGTAAGACACGTGTTTATTATCTCAAACAATTAGGCACATTAAGCAGAGAGCAGGTTACTTTAATCTTCATCACCACGCGGTGAGTCCTTACATTACAAGTAGGCAGATAGTTATGCGTCTGTTCTCTAGTGGTTCAGTACAGCGATCATTAGGCAAGATTAGTCACAGTTCAATTACAAGGCCGGTATCACAGACAAGAGGCCATAGGGACTCACCACTCCAATACCTCTGAAAGCACGAGGCAAGCCGTTCTCCAGTGCGTTGCTGCTAGGCCAGGGTGAGCTAATGTGGCTCACACGCAGAAAACCAGGCGCTCCCTCAGGCCCGTCTTCCTTGGTATACTCTCCTGCAGTGCGCACCCACTTGTGCCACTCAGAGAAAGAGATGGGTGAGCCCACCTCACCCTGCTAAATACCCCCTCAGCCGTGGCAGGAAAAACCAGGCTGGAGTGCATCAACCTTCTCCGAACTTGGGGGGTGTCCCACCCTCCAAGTGGTAGGGCCCAGGTATCGTCAAGGAGTCTGCTGCCGGCTGCCGAGATGGGCCTTGAGTGAAAGAATGCACACCTGGTCCCATCGAGGCACAATAGCGCCTTTCATCCCCCCTGCCCCGCGAGGACAAGGGGAGGAAGGCGTTGGCCGCATCCCCCGCTGGACTCTATCACCGAGAAGAAAGGGAGGCCGTTATTTCAAAGCCCCTCCTGACCTTCCCAGCTTCCCAGGAGAATAACCAGATACACTGCCGGCCCATCGTCCCACTCCTGCGAGGGGGGGTAATTGGGGGCAGGGCAGAGCAGGGCTATTTGCCGGCTCTGTGAGGCAGCAGTTTCCCTAATGAGATGCCAACCCAGGTTCCCACCTGAAGAAACAGGTTGAGCAACTCTTGGCCCGACCTTGCCGTGTCAGCCCGTCTCTCCAAGCCAAGCCAGCCGGCCCGGCCCGAGAACGGAGGGGAGACCACGCAAGCGAGGGGCCCAAGCACGCTAACTGTGCTGACACAGCCGAAGCATACAGAGGTATGCTTTGGCAGTGTCACCTATGTGCAGTGACTACAGTGCACATGTTTAACACCGAGACTTCCCCTCACACGTTCCCGCAGCTGCATCACACACAGGAGCACGTTTCACAAAGCAGATGTAAACAGCTCGCACACACGCCCTAAGCGAAGCCTAGCCAGGAAGGGACGCGCAGGGATGGCGGTGTGGGAGGGGGGAAGCCCTCAGACTCACTAGCTGAGCCTAGGGCAGGGAGTTACCGGTTCCTAGGGACATCGTAGGACCCTCCCCACCTTACCATGCGGATCAGGGGTCGCACGCGACCCCAGCAGCGACTAGGGGCACCTGAGTGAGCACCCTAACCCCTATGCTACACACACATATCACCAGCCTAGGGGTCCACTTGGCCCCTAGCTGGCAAAAAAAAAAAAACCACACGCACACCAGACAGACTGTCTTCACAACATCAAAACTGACTCTCTCGTTGTTCAACCTTGTCCGTGGTCTGACTACCCCTCCATTATTTTCTCTCTGGATAATTACCCAGGGCTGTACAAAAAATCACGCAATCTTAAGAAGGTCACGCCTGCTGTCTTTGCCTCCGTGGAAGGTCCACTAATTGACGCACTACCTAAGTCAAATGATTTAGATATCTTGATCGCCCAATACCAAACAGTTACAGAGACCACCATTGATGCCTCAGCACCAGAAAGGGGTAAGGCCGTTAAAACAGAGATAACCAAGAAAACCTGGTTCAATCTCAACATTATCAAACTTCATCAAGCAAAGAGGCAGGCGGAGCGTGTCTGGCGCATCTCTCCCAAGCCAACAAAGACCTCTCCCAAGCCAACAAAGACATGTATACTGGGGCAGCCAGGGCTTATAAGTTAGCAATCCTCAAGGCAAAAAATGCAAACTTAATAAAAGGATAGAGGAATCGCAACCCAACTCCAAGGGTCTTTTTTCCATCGTAAGAGAACTTGAGGGTAAGGAGAAATCTTTGACTGCCTACACCAAGAGTAAATATAGTGTAAAGAGATTCAAGGGGCACTTCTTGGTAAAATCAATGTACATCGTGAGGCTATAAAGATTTGTCGGGCCATTCTTTCGAACACTGCTGCCCATACTGTTCCACCACCCAGGTTTACCTGCCTGCTGTTTTAATTTAGGCAGGTATCTGAGGCTGACTTGCATATTATTCGTCAGAAGAGACCTACGTCCTGTAAGGGCGACATCTGCCCCGCTGAGGTGATCAAGGGGTCTATTGATACTCTGATACCTCCGATTACCAAGATTGTCAATGTCTCCTTTACCTCTTCTTGTGTCCTGTCCTCCTTGAAATCGGCCTGGATTACCCCCCTTCTGAAGAAGGAGGGTCTGGATCCAGCCCTGGCCAGCAGCTATAGGCCTATCACGAATGTTCCATTTCTCTTGAAAATCTTGGACTATGTGGCCTATCTGCTGGTTCAGGAATATCTTGAGCATGCTGGTCTCTTGGTGGCACGGCAGTCTGGCTTTCAGGCCAAGCATGGTACGGAGTCTGCATTAATTGACTTAAAGAACAATCTAGTTAAATTAGCTGAAGATGGTCATCAGGTTCTTTTGATGCTGTTGGACCTGTCTGCCGCATTTGACTTGGTGGACCATCCAACTCTGGTAAATAGACTCATTGAGTCCTTCAATTTCTCTGCCGAGGCAACTGGATGGATAGTCCTTTTTGGGCAACAGGTGAATCAGAGTATTTTCGGGATATTCGCTCGCTCCTCCCTCTGCCCTTGTGTGTGGAGTGCCACAGGGATCATGTATCTCACCCACGTTATACAATATCTATACAAAGCCACTTTTTGATATTCTGGATGACCTGGGTGACGGCTATACCAATTACGCTGATGACACCCAGATGTTTTTTGGCCTTTCAGGTAGATATGAGCATGACTCTGGTGCCATTGAGCGTTTCTGTGCTGTCATTCAGTCGTGGATGTCCACGAACCTCCTGACGCTGAATGACAGTAGGACCGAATTGCTGATTACGGGCACCAGACAACGCCTGGCTAAGCTTGGCCCTGAATATGGTCACTTCACACTTGCTGGCTGCTCAATACCGGTTGCCTCCTCAGTGAAAACTTTGGGTGTTTATTTCGACTCCACTCTTTCTATGAAACCGCATGTGTCCCACTTACATTCCTCATGCACCTATTTGATTAAACTACTCTTTCAGATTAGGCCTTATCTGTCTAGGAAAACATGTCACTACTTTCTTGTGCACTAGTCAACGCGAAATTGGACTATTGCAATGGATTGTTGGCAGAAACCTCCGCAACTAATCTGGCCAAACTGCAAGGAATTCAGAACGGTGCTGTCAGATCCATTTTTAGTCTTAGACGATTTGACTATGTTTCTGACGCGAGGAAATCTCTGCATTGGCTTCCTGAACACATGTATTACCTACAAGTGCCAGACAGGTTTGGCCCCTCTGTCGCTTGCCGAATGCCTGAAATCTGCCCCCATTTGCCAGACACCACGCTCTAACCAAGAGCGTTTCTTGTGGAAACCCCAGTACAAATTGGAAGGCTTCGGAGGATCCTCCTTTGTTGTTCAGGCTCCAGCTGAGTGCAACAAACTTCCAGTGTCGCATAGAGCCACTACCTCGCTCCTGTGCTTTAAAAAAAGCATTAAAAACTTATCTGTTCTGAGACCTCGGTTGATTTACTTCTCCTTTTTTGACTTACTGATGATGATTTACCTTTGCTGTTCGACCTAGCTCTGCCCGATGATTCTCCACTAGTTGTCCTGCTCTTGTTTGTGTGTCATGTTTGTGGTGGTGCCCTGAAGCCTGTGGGCGTGTGGCACTGGAAACCAATAAATAATAATAATAAGGTTCCATACTCTGACCCACTATGCCTGAGAGGCCAGCCAACTCCATATTCTGTGGTGGACACAGTGGCTCACCAGAAATCTGTTAACATGGCAACTCAAACAACGATGCCCCAGAGAAGGTGGCTAGACGTATCGACATTTCTGTCAAAAGATAATGGCAGCGGCATCACGGGCAGTGAAGACAGCTAAATATACAGCAGTGCTGGCATGTTATGAGAGGGATATGTGGGACAAACTTGCACCACGTCTTCTGCAGCTGATTTAGCAGACACTGGCTTTCGACAAATGGGACAAGGAGTGTTGTTAAGAAGACAAGGATGGTTGTTGGCCGCCAGCTTCAAGCCAGATGACTGGCACCAAGCGAGACGGTGCTTATCTGTAACAGAAAAACCCTTGGCAAATATACACATTCCTCCTGACTCCCAAGGTATTATTTCGACAGAAACACATCTTCCCCCATGCAACTGCACAGAGCAAGGTCATATTTTAACAAATCATATGTCGGCCCAACTTCTGACTTCTCAAACATTTCACCATCCTCTGCTATCACGATTCCCGTGCAGTCCTCTTGTTTCCCTCTAGCAATGCACATGCTCTTTCTGAGCCTTACATCCCTCTTCGGCCTCATCCTCTGGTGCATTTTTTTTGTATCTTTTACAAGAACCGGTGGTAATACAGTAACCATTTCACACTGCATTCCCTTACTAATGTGTACCCACGTATACGCTTTCCCTCCACACTGATATATAATAGTTCCTCCCATATAAGGCAATACTGTACTGCTCTTTACTACTACTGTCCTGTTACATTGGCTGACATTCTGTACTGCAAAACACACTTCTCTTTCACCTAGCCACAGAGCTACATTAAATTCAGGACTTCTGGAGTCATCCTTAAAGCGCATCCCGTTTCGAAATGCTCCAATATCATCAATTATTCTAGTAAAATTTCTCCTATCCCTACTGCCGTCCCATGTGATATTTTCAAACAATAACCCAATAGCATGCGCCTTCGTCAATATGTATGCTACTATGATAGGTGACACTGGGACAGTTACAAATGGAAACTTACCATGTGTATGAGGAATAAATGCGCATATCCAACAATCAGTCATGTTATATTGGGCATGGGTGTCATCTAATAGTTTGAGGAACATATTATTCACATACCCAGCCCTTTGTGCTTCATCTTCGACATGTAGGTCATGGCTAATTATTCCTGGCATCCTGGTAGGATTAATCTGTTCAGGTAATATCCGTTGCATGGGGTGTAGACTTTCGTGTTCTAGGTACCATAGAAGTACTGCTAACAAGATCATTATCAACACCTCTAATACTCCAAGCACGACCCTTTTCTTTTTCGTTAGTTTCCAGCGATTCTTTTCTTTCTCACCCCTAGCCCTTTTCTCCTCCTTGGTTTCCATATCAATTTCTATTAAGTCGATAGCTTCCATTCTCAAGTCTTATTATTTGCCACCCGATTGGCAGTTTTACTTACCAATACAGTTTCGAGCTTAGCTGAGTCTTAGCGCCTAGCAATCCTTGTGGTCAGGCTCCACAATATACCTGGGATCCCTTGTTTCTGGACCGAATGCCAATCTGATGCTTTAGTCACCAAAAAAGACTGCAAGGAGCGGGTGGCGACGCTTGCTTGCTCTACGTTTCACACATATATATCCACTAAATCTACTCTTCACTTATTCTCTCAACATAAAACTAATAAATGTATAAATCCATTATTCACTTTGGAAATACCACGTGTGATACTTAGAGTAATTTTGAAGCTCAGATTTGGCATTCTCCCATGTAACGATTATCTTCTTGCTCGCACAAATACTCCGAAAGAGCAAAGATATTGTACCAACTGTCCTGAACTAATTGATGACACTGAACACTTGTTCAACTGCCCGTCTCTTTTTGCTTTTCGCTCCCGATGGCTGTCCAATCATATCACAGATAATCAAATTTCTATTGATACTATACTAAATGTGACAGATCTGAATGAATTATTTCGTATCTACATTTACCTGAAAATGTCTTTCTTACACCGGCAAACTAAGTTTTGATCTGATTTTATTTCCTTCTTGTAGTACTGATTTTTGCACGATGATGGTTTTAATAAGTTTGATGATTGTTTTCTGCTGCTTTTTTGTTACCTTGTATGACTGAAATAATGTCTATTAAAGGTTTTTAAAAAAAAAAACACCTGGGATCCCTCCCAAAAGCAACAGTGTCTTTCGTATCCTAAGGATATAGGGTGCACTGAGTCAACCCTTTTTCTTCTGTCCCGCATCTTGTTGTGGCTACTTCCTCCCTTGAGGGGTGTTGAGGCCCCTTCAGACTCACAGTCCACTGTCTTCAATAAGACTACTTATGATTCCAGCCCTGGCAATAGTCCATTTCTTATACCGAGCCAAAGTTCATTCAATAGTTCTTATTCTTTGTAATTTACTGGGCTCCTTTCTCGTAGTTCATATGGGATCTCATGTCGATCTGTGGTGCCGTGCAACAAATGCGGGTACTCAACAGGCTCTTTGCGTTCTCACAGTGGGTGCTCGCTTCGTGTGACTTGCATGTATCCAAATACTTCGGCCTTCCACTTTTATTGCGGTCTGTGTCGTCAACAGAACTTGATATGGTCCCTTCTACCAGGGTTACAATCCGTTCTTCTGATCATAAGCTTTGATCATAACTTGATTGCCAGGCTGTAGTCCGTGCCCCACCCCCTCCAGTGGTACTGGTGCCGCAGCTTTCACCTGCTGGTTGATAGAACATTATCTGTTAGTTAATCTTACGCAGTAATCAACTAATGCAGTTTCAACAAGATCATCAAGATATTTCGGCTTCGGTACAGTCCATACACTGGGGGACGGCCCATGACAATCTCAAAAGGAGAGAGTTTATGGGATCCCTTTGGAGTGGTTTGTATACTTAACAGCGCAAGTGGCAATGCATCAGGCCATTTCAGCCCTGTCGTTTCACAAGCTTTAGCCAGTTTTGTTTTCAGATCACCGTTCACATTTTCTACTAGCCCTGCCGATTTTGGATGATCTACAGTATGGAATCGTTGGTCTATTCCTAGTGCAGTACACACATGCTTCACCACTTCCCCAGTAAAATGCGGACCATTGTCAGAGTAAAGCCGCCTGGGCACGGTGTAAAGAGGCACCCAGTATTTCAGTATACACTTAGCCACACTTTTAGCTGTATTTTCTTTCAGTGGATACGCATCGGTCCATCCAGAAAATCCACATTTTAAAACCAAACAATACTGAAACTTTAACACTGGAGGCAACTGGATGAAATCCATATATACAGTTTTGAGGGGTGCATCTGGCAAAAGGCTGTGCCCAGCAGGAGTCTGCACACCCTTTCCTTTATTATACTCCAAACATATTACACATTGAGCTGTCCATTTCCTGCATGCAGCGTCTATATTCTTATTCAACCATGCACCCTCAATCATAGTTTTCATAGCACCCGCATTTACATGTGTCAACCCATGAGTCCCTTTCACAATCGTGGGCAGATAAGCGTCTGACAAGACCCACTGACCTGTCGTCTTGCTAGCCAACGCCCTACCTTTTGTCGTTATCAATTCTTTGTTCTGTGCCCATTTCATTTTTTCTTCCGTTGACGCAGTGTTTTGTATTTCAGCCACCCCTTCTTCCACAGACAGTTCTCCTTGTGCCATCATTTGAGCCCCTCCTGTCGGACTTCCAAGCACTTCTCTTCGTGGCGATGAGCGGAGACTTCCCTTGCTCTTCCTTCTGCTGTGTATGTCTTAAACATACACAGACAGCCGGATGAAAAAGGGGGCCCACAAGGCCCAGTGTGTTTTTCCTTGTGGCGCTGCACCTGAAAGACAAAAGGGTATAAGGATTGAAAGGTGAGTCGCTAGTGTGCTGGATCTCTCTGTGGATTCTAGACTGTGGCGAAGAACACACGCTCACCAATATATAACCCCCTTTAAGCTCTATACCGGGTGCAGGGTTGAAGGTCCGATGGATGTACGTATTCTTCCACAGATGGTGTGGGAGGCGTGTTCTAACACACACGCTGTATAGTATAGGACCTGGAGGGAAACTATCTTCCCAAAACACGGTGAAGCAGGTCAAGACAAGCAGGGTCAAAACCAGGAGGACAAAACCAATAACAGAGGAACAAGCAGCTCAATCCAGATAGCAGGCAGAGGTCAGTACACAATCCGAGCGGCAGAGGTAACAAGTGGGAATTGCAAAGAATAGTCAATGAGAATAGCCAGGGGTCAGATACCAGCAGAGACACATAAACCAAACAAGGGCAAGGCAAGAGAATAGTCAGGGACAGGCAGGATCACTTAGCGTAACACGAAGCAGCCGAAGCACAGGAATCAACACGAAGTTCACACGAGGTCCGCTTGTTGGTCGCAAGCATTGCCCTAACGCCGGCGTCTTCCTTATATGGCAGCCCGGCCTCGTTAAGGATGACAGGAAGTAAGTAGACATAGAGGAAGGACTGACGTTAACAAAACATGGGCGGCCATCTTAGTAGTTCTTGGACCAGTATTGCCGTAACCGGCTACCGACACGTATTCTCACCACAGTCTAGGATGCAGGCTGTATCTTTGGTGAAAGGACCACGGGTGCCGGAGACGCCGGACCCGTGGGTACGATGGTACTGGAGGGGGTCTAGCATGATGAGGGCGCCTTTGGGGAGCTACAGGCAATGGATTCCTAACACCTCCCTAGTCTATACAAATCATGTCCCCATTTTCTGCAGCCCATTTAGCAACCTGGTCGGCTAATGCATTTCCTTCACCAATGTAATCAGCTACCTTCCTGTGCGCTGAGCATTTCACTATGGCTACCTTTTCTGGCAATGTCAAAGCACCCAGGACGTCATTCACAGGTGAATTATGTCAAACTTTCCCTCCCTGTGCCGTCATACATCCTCTTTCCACAACCTGCCGAAATTGAAAGCTATACCGTGAGCATAGGCTGAATCTGTGAAAATATTTACAATCTTTCCTTCACTCAATTTTAAGGCTGCTATCAGAGCACGTAATTCAGCCGCCTGTGCAGACAATTCTGGTATCTTGCCTATTTCTACAATACTGTTCTCAGCACACACGGCATATCCTGCTACAGTGGTCCCGTCTTTCATTTTATAACAGGACCCATCGCAGAATAGCGTACCTTCAGCACCTTTCAGTGGCTGATCCCTCAAATCAATATGACCTCTTACTTGCTCATCCGTTCTGATCAAACAGTCATGCTCCTGCTCCTCCACCAACACAGGGTGCGGTAGTAACGTAGCAGGATTCAGAGTATTACATCATTCAAGGGTCACGTGCTGCAAATAACATCTCATACTGAGTCAGTCTAGCTGCCGTCAAATGTTGTGTTTGTGTTCTGTTTAGCAGTACGTCTACCGCGTGGGGAACGTGCACTATCAGGGCGAGTCCTAATACTATTCCAGCACTCTGTTTCACAGCTGCTGCAGCAGCTGCTACAGCCCTCATGCAGGATGGCAAACCTTTCGCTACTGGATCAAGCGTGCTGGAGAAGTATGCACATGGCCGTTGTTTTCCACCTTGTTCTTGAGACAGCACTGATAGCGCGCACCCATCTTGCTCATGCACAAATGGCTTATCATAATCAGGGGTGCCCAACGCAGGGGCACTACACAGTGAGTCTTTCAGTGCCTTCAAGCTATGCTTCATTTCCTCAGTACATTCAAACAATTCATCATTCTTTTCTCCCTTCAAACACTTCAATAAGGGTTTTGCCACTGCTGAGAATTCAGGGATCCAGTGCCTTCAATATGAGATTATGCCGAGCACACGTCTCAATTCCTTATGTCTCCGGGGGTGGTATTACCTGTATAAGGGCAACCCTTTCTGGTGATATTGACCTATCATCTTTGCTTAGCACATATCCCGAATAGGTGACTCTCTGTTGTACATACTGCATTTTTTTTAACGACACTTTGTGATTATTTTTAGCCAAACATTCCAAAATGATCACCGTAGCTTGTCTACACTCAGCTTCAGTTCTGGTACATACCAAAAGATCATGCACATATTGTACCATATGGGCACATGCTGGCAGTAACACCTCATCCAACTGTTGTTTCTGTTGGACTTTCAAGCACTTGTACTTCACAGCGATGAGTAGAGGCTTCCCTTGTTCCTCCCTCTGCTGTATATGTATATACAGCCAGAAGGTTGAAAAA
>JAVSBX011049476.1:0-15487 GCA_033119125.1 Desmognathus anicetus
AAACCCCTTCATTCTATGTTCACACCCAATTTATGTGCCAAAACACTCTTAAGGACCCCAGAACTCCCTCCCCTTTTTTATGCATCCCCCCATGCCAACCTTCACACCCTTATTTGCCACCCTACAAAGCCCCCTCCAACACTCTTTCAAATGGACTCAACCGCCTGCAACCATTTGAGTGACTGAAGTTAAGTCACTTAAATGGTTGCAGAATAGCGCCCACAGTCTAAACACGAATGAGAGTGAAACCTGAAACTAGTATCTTAAGAGATCTCTTAACTAACGGCACATGTCTAGGACACGATGTGCAGTCAGCGAAAGAGGGTTAACAATATGAAGCCCGTCAGCTGTGAAAAGAGGAAACATGTAATGTAGACAAGAGTACCATACAGTCCCAGCGAAGAAAGACTGGACATCAATTTTTAGAAGATTGAACAGAGCACAAAAGGCTGACCGCACATGTAGATATGGTACCTATGTAGTAGAGAGCAGTCTCTAGCAGGGGGCCATAAAGATATTGTAAATACAGAAAGGATTCATTAACAGTAAGTTAAGCGTGCTGTCCTTCATAAATGGACTACTCAGTGGAGATAGTGTATGGGTGGTAAAAATGATGACGTAATGTTACAAGTACAATTTAGTTTCAAGCAGGCGAGACTTAGACTCAAGTAATAGAGTAGTACATACTTGGACAGATAATATTTGACACATTTCAAAGAAAAAACCCCAAATAAAACTGATCATTAAGTCCTTTCGGTTCAAGTGTCTGTAGTCTGTCGATCCAGCAACACTCCCTCTGTTTGAGTTTATGTACTCTGTCCTCTCCTCTTAGTAATGCTGGTATTTCCTCAAGTACTAGAAACTTCAATTGGCTTACTGTATGTCTCTTCTCAACAAAATGACGGGCTACTGGTGATTTCTGGTTTTTACTTCGGATCGCTGATTTATGTTCATTTAATCTTTCTCTCAATAGCCTCGTCGTTTCTCCCACATACAGTCTGCCACACGGGCATTTTAGTGCATATACCACAAACGTGCTGATGCATGTATGATAACCTTTAATGGTAATTTGCTCGCCTGTTGAGGGATGAGTGATGTATGTGCCCTTTATCACAGAGTTACAGTTACTGCAGTTTAAACATGGAAATGTGCCACTTTTCTGAGTTCTTAATACTTTTTGTTTGGAATGTGTCATTCCTAAATCTGCTCTGACAAGGTAATCTTTAAGATTGGCCGGTCTTGTATAGGCAAAGGTCGGAGGTCTAGGAAATAGCTGCAGGAGCATGGGATCATTGTGTAGAAAGTCCCAATTTCTTTTAATAATGTTTTTCACCTTCTAGGCGTTGACACTAAATTGATCTACAAAAACCATTTTGTGTGTATCGTCCTTTGGTCGTACCTGTAATAGGGTTTCTCTGGGTATTTGTGCAATCCTTTCAATTTCATTTGTCATCATCTCTTCAGGGTAACCTCCAGTCGTTAACTGGCTTGCTAAATCCTTCGCTTGTTGAATGTAAACTTCTTGGTCAGTGATAATCCTCCTCAATCTTAGAAACTGACTGGTCGGTAATCCCTTAATCGTCCCAGTGGGGTGGAAGCTGTCAGCTTTCAACATACTCATTTTATCTGTCGGTTTTCTGAATACATCAAATTTAAAGGTGTTAGCCACAATTGATAATTTAGTGTCAAGAAACGTGATGGGAGGGTCACCAATAGCATAGGTGAATTTGATGCTGAGATGAATTGTGTTGAGATGTTGTAGAAACAAAGTGAGTTCAGATCTAGGACCATTCCAGATAAGGCAGATGTCATCTATATATCTTATCCATTTAAATATGTGTTGTGACCATTGTGTTAGATTGAGTATCTTGTTTTTCTCAAAGCTTGACATAAAACAGTTGGCATAGGCAGGTGCCATGTGGGAGCCCATGGATGTTCCTTGAAGTTGTTGGTACCACGTGTTGCCAAAACGGAAGTAGCTCCTATGAAGGATGAGATTTAATAACATGATAACAAATTCAATAGGACAATCAGTAACCTCGTTGTCATTGAGTAGCTGACGTACATCATGGACTCCTTTGTCGTGTGGTATGTTAGTATATAGGCTCACCACATCTATGGTTGCTAGTATCAGGTTCCCAGTTTTGAGGGGGATACTTTGCATTTGGTTGATGAAGTTAGTTGTATCACAAATGTATGACCCAGATTGTTCAATTAATGGTTGGATAAAAGCATCCACATATCGTGCCAGAGGTTCAAATACTGACTGTGTGCCCACAACAATTGGTCGTCCAGGTGGAGGATGAATGTTTTTGTGAATTTTGGGCACCATGTAAAGTACTGGCGTCACTGGATGTTCCTGTGTTAGAAATTTATGGGTGCGTTCAGTTATCCACTTTCTAAATTCTGCGAAATCCAGGATATTTCTAATGTCAGCTGCAATTTTCGTGGTTGGATCATTCGGAAGAACTTTGTACATACTTGAGTCTGCTAGTTGTCTTTCTGCCTCCATAATATAATCTTCCTTGTTCAGGGCCACAATTGTACTGCCTTTATCAGCAGGTTTGATAATGGCAAATGCGTCCTGTTTAATGGATTTGATGGCTTGTTGTTCCATAAATGTTGTGTTAAAATGTCTAACATCACGAAATTGTACTTTGTTGTATTCAGTAGTTACCTTAGTCACAAATGTATTCAGTACTGTATTGTTAGTATCCGGGTCAAATAGACTTTTAGGTTTGAATTCTCTGAAGTCCGTCACCATTAAAGTATTAGTAGGATTCATATGTATTTATTTATTTATTTATTTATTACAGGTTTTTATACCGTGACCCTGCGGGTGCTCTGGGCCGCCAAACATAAAACAAAGTGGAGTGCCAACAATTAAAAAAGATAAGTGAAAAAGAAAGAGGAGAAAGTTAAAACTCGTGGAGCAAAAAATAACATAAACCGTCCTGGGGATCAGGGCTCCAGGGTGATCCTTCCTGAGTGGGAAGGAGAAAATAAAACCAGAAAGCTCTGATGATGAAGGGGCCGGGTATCCCAGCTGAGAGGGAGGCGTGGAGGATCATATTCGTCGCGGGCGGTAGACTAGGTCAGTGCCTAGGTTCAGTCTTTTATTCTCTCTTGCTGCTTCTACCAGCCTGAGATTGATGGGCCCTCTCAAGGGAGGTGAAGTGAGACCGTGTGGGTAGATCCTCTGATTCAGATATGGTGGTATACCTTTAGCGACATTTTTCTAAATAGCTTAAAGAGTGCCACTTTAGTGTTAAATTTGTTGCCTTTAACTGTTGAAACAAATGAAAGACCTTTGTTGATGACTCGTTGCTCTGTTCTATTGAAGACCCTGTCACTCAAGTTTACTAGTAAGTTCACTTCTTGCCCCGAACTTTTTTTGAAGGATCTTCCCAGCTTAATCCTATGTCCACCCCTCCTAGTTGGCAACCGGAGGGGTCTATGTGAAAAACCGGGTATGTTCCAGTCTTCTGTAATTCACCCGCTGCCCTATGGGTAAGTCTTTGAGAATCCCATACACTCGTTGTTGGTTGTTGTGATGATCCAGTGCCTGTAGTCATAGGTGTAGCCACTTGTTGTTCGTCCCTAAGAGCTTGTAATCCAAGTTGTATAACATTTGGAATATCAGCTAGTGTTGGTAGTGGTGATGTCTGTGCTGTTTGAGAACTTGATTGACCTGAAGTTTTTCCATTACTTTGATCACTTGACGTCGATATACTGGTGGAAGATTCAGTATTGACTTGCACATTTTGTCCCATGCGTTTGTTGGCATTTTGTGCAAATTTTTTAGCAGAAAGTTTCTCAGGCCAGGTGTACACTTCATCATTCAAGTAGTCGTATGAATCCCTTTTAAATTTGTAAATTTTGGTCACCTTCAATTCCTCATTGTATTTGTCTATCATTTCATTTAATTCAGTGAGTGTATCATTCCAGTGAGGTGCTGGTATTTTTGTCCCTAGAGTTAGTTTGGTTTCCTTGATATCCTTTTCAATTTCAGCAATATGGAATAGTCAGTTCCTGTATGGTTAGTATAATGAGATCTAATGAGCATTTGTTAAGGATCGAACGCCACCGTGCTAAGAATCCCTTCCTATTCTTGCATAATGTAGGTAGTTGTAAGAATCTCAAACCTCTAGGTATCCTTTTCACTTTGTAATACTCTGAGAGTGTGATCGCATGCATATTCATATTTGTTAGTTTTCTAAGCAGAAATTCCAGTTGTCTTACACTGGCTTGTTTAGTCGGTTGTTGGAGAAATTGAGATTTATTTGCATACATAGCAACAATGGTATCCCCTTCCTCTTGTGAGAAAGTCAATGTTTGTGCTGCAATGTCCGTGATGTTTGCCTCTTGCAAGAATGCCATAGCTCTTTTAATAGGTGGTGCAGGTTCCTGATGTGCCACCCAACAGTTACAGAAACAGAACGTGTGGAACCCGCACTCTATTTATGGAGTCTGAAAATTCCGTAGTTAAATATTATATTCAGATGTATCGGTGCCTGGTGTAGTTTCCCTTGTGGCCCAGGGAAGAGTACAATGCCAAATGACTAGGGACGCTTGAGACCGCGTCCCACCAGGCACTCACAGTGCGGCGATAGACGCGCTTGCTGTGCTTTTAAAGTTGTTTTTGTTTTGATGGTTTAATCTTGTGTTGAAAATAGTTGTATCAATTACTTAAAAATAAGATGCTCCAAGCAAATATGCACTTTGTTATGTTTATTAAAGTCACTGATACATCGAGGGCGTATGGAGAGCCCTAATTGCTAACGCGTTTCGGGGACACTTTCCCCATCATCAGAACATTGGTGCAGTGACTTTTTAAATCAAAATATCATATTCTGTGGAAAAAACAAAACAGGAAATACAGTCAGAGTAATTACACATTAATCGCAGGGAACATTATACTTTTTTGCATACATTTTCTGTCAATAATTCTGTGCATATTCAACAATGCCTTAAGGTTTGCTTTGTTAAGCTAAGGAATCTGCCTGTTACAAATATATACAAGAATATACAAAGAAAAAGAAGGGGTTTCGAGTGCTACAGTTAAGGAAGAATCAACTTGTACTAAACATTACGTCCCAGCAGTGCTTCATAAGATTCAGGAAACCCAACATGAAAACTAACAGGCGATAGTGTACTGCCGGGGGAAACCAGAGGGCGTGGCCCAGGCAGCCAGTCAGACGCGAGGGGGTCGCAGTCCGGCGGCTCCCGGGTTACACCGGGTCCGGCTCCCTGGTGCTGTTCCTAATGGTAAGTTTAACATTGAAAAACACACAGTGCATGTCACACAAGAAAAGCATAGAATCCTACATGCGGTAGTTCCCATACAACATATGTGAAAGATTGGAATGTTACTAAGAAATAAGCAAGTCTTAGTATGGTACAGTTAGTCAAAGAGCAAGGACTGTTGGCTTCGGTCAACAGGATCACATCAAGATGTGTGTTTGTGGAATCTCCCACAAAATACTAGTCCATGAGTTGGCTGCCAATTTTGCACTACTTTTGACTCTCAGAATTTCTATTTTAATGCGCAAATTCACATAATTGCAGAAAAAATGTGCTAAAGGTGCCCCATCATCACATTAACTATAGAGGTTTTATGTATAGAGCATTAAAAGCATACTAAATACCCTTGTAATAATTTGTAAAAAAAAATAAAACAATGTACTTCTTGGGTAATAGGATCTTTAAAATGTGCTTTTTGAGCTTTACTAGAGGGTAGTAACGCCTATGGGAATTTCACCTTGTGGAGCTCTGGGACAGAGCTGGGTCCATGTCTAAACATATATTAAAACCTCTATTACTCAAAATGTAAAAATATTTTTGACAAATTATCTAAAGTTAGTATAGTCAGTTTATAATATTCTACACATAGAACCTTTAATAAGGAATAGGTATATGCAACTGAAACAGTGTATCAATATTGTGGCTTGTTAAAGCACGGAAACGTATGTCCTTAATTGGGTTATGAAAATTTATGGCAATGGGCGCCTATTTATCAAGCATTTGCCATTCAGATTAAATTTGAAATTTTGTTATTAATAATTAGTTGCTCAGATGTTTCTTGTACATTTGGGAGCTACGAATTTGAACAAATATGAATTTTGTGAATCTGCATGAAATGTGATTTGAACTGCTATCAATAAGGATTACTTGGTATCTGCATTATTGCTGTCAGTTCTGCAGTCGGGTCATTAAAAGTAGAGTTTACTGTAGCCTTACAGACTGGGACAAAAAGTGCAAGCTAGGTTAGGCAGGTAGGGAAAAAGGATAGTAGGAGGGGGAGATGGAAGGAAAGGAAAAAGGCTACAGAGTTTGCAGGGTATTCCCCCCTCTCCCACAGCAATACTTAAAAAATAATGGAAGACAAAGCATACATAAAAAAATATACCTCTTCTGGGAGACTCTTCTGCTTAGCAGTGGCACTGCCGATCAACTTCCCTGAGAGGGTGTAAATGCACTTGGTTAGGATTTTCCCTTGGTCCCTATCTTCTTTGCAACTTTTTGGAAAGACACGAAGAAGATCCATAAGAAGCTCAGTTGAATTTCCCGACCACCTCAATAGGTTTTTGTCGACTGCAACATTCCCTTACATCCCGTACCCTTTTCCCCTTGCATGGGATGCCCGGCGCGCCCCCGCGCCGGCCCAGAACACGCTTGCCAGAGCCACAATGGAGAGCTCGGCGCCTGCGCGGAGCCGAGGTGTCTAGAATGCTTTGTGTGGCCCCAGCCATGCCCCCAGCTCCGCCCCCTCACATGCCTCCCGTTCCTCTCACCTCAGTCCTTTTTTCCGCGCCTGTCGGCCTGGACTTGTCTTGCCTCTTGGTACTTTTTTACTGAGCCATAGCCACATTTATTTTCTAAAATCTTCACCGATTTCTCTCATCTTGGTCTTCAACCAGTCGGATGCCGTCTGGGTTTAAGTCTTGCCCCTCGTGTCGACATTCCTTCAGTGGGTCTGACCCCCACGCGCTCTGTCTGGAGTGCTTGGGGCCTCACCACCGGCTCCAGGATTGCTGGCACTGCGACAAGCTCTCCACCCGTGCACTTCGGGCCCGATTGCAGCGGTGGAAGCAGCTCTTCGGATCCTCGCCTCCATCGGAGTTCCAGGAGATCCTGAAGCGGCGTTGTGTATGAGGTAAGAAGGTAACACTTCCTAGAGAGGCGTCACGGCCTTCTACCGACCGCACCCAGGTGGTCGAGGGCCTGGTGCGGCCTATACCCAGGAAAGGCCACGCGTTTACCAGTGCTCGCACAAAGTGGCCGCAGCCCTTTACCGAGGCTCGCCTGGGGTCGGTCGCCTCACCCGACGTTGAGTGGGAGGGTGCTTCGGCATCTCCCACCATCGTTTCCGCTGAGGGCCTGATTCCCCGATGCACCGGTGTGGTTCACTGCACCGAGGTCCCCCTCCTCGCCAAGATCACAGGAGGCGGTCTCGAGGGGCTTTTTCCACCAGTTCACCAGATTCTGTACCGCATGGACATGGAGGCTGGTAGGTCCGAGAGGCCCGAGGGTAGCGGCGCACCACCCCCTAGGGGCTTTGCCCCCTCGGAACCACTGGGTAGAGGGCCGGCACTGTCTATTTCGGCATCCTCCATGACCCGGTTTCAGATGGAGGCGTCAGCGATCCCAGAGCCGACGCTTGCCGCCTTTGGCTCGCGCGAAGCGCATGTGCACGCGTTTCCCACATTTGGTGTCACCCATCCACCCCGTTCCGCGCACACATGGTCGGGAGAGTGGCACCGTGCGTCCCCGTTCACTGACGATGCACCCCTGGTTAGAGAGCAGTCCCAGCCCTGTGTCTTTCACGAGACTTACGAGGACTTTCCTCTTCGTCATACAGAGTCTCGCCAGCGGTTCGAGGCTACTCTGACCCCGGAGCCGGACTTGCTGAGCACGTCCCAGACGATGAAAGCTTACATGGTGGACATCATGAAGGAGACCCTACCAGGCTCCTGCCATTCAACCCTTTCCTCCTCCCCCTCCCCCTCCCTCCGCTCCTGTTTGTTTGTTTATTTATTTATTTGTTTATTTATTTATTTATTTATTTATTTATTTAAACATTTTCATAAAATGCGATTGAGCCCAATGGCTTATAACCGCAAAACAGTACAACAAGGTAAAAAAAATAAACAATCAAGAAGTGAAGATAAGAACAGTGGCCCAGGGCAGGGTGGCCTCAGCTAAAAGTCCAAAGGAGAGTGCAAGGAGCGGGGCCACTGGAGACGGGCAATTAGGTTACATGATCATAGAAGCCTGTGACCCTGAGTCTCTGTTTGTTGAAGGCAGCATGTTTGATAAGGTCAGAGTTGTTGCGTGCTGGAAGAGGAGGAGACGACAACCCCCAAGAGACAGGAAGGACCTGAGGAGTGGCGCAATTCAGGGGAGCTGCCGTTACAATGTCCGAGGCCCTCAGGCTTCTGTGGGGATCTGATGGGGGAAGGGAAAGGTAAGGCACAATTGGACGGGAAACCCGAGACGCTGTGACAAGGGTGGAGCAAGTAGAGGTAGAGAGCTCCAGGCTCGAACCCAGGGGGCCACAAGATGCAACAGATGGAGGTTTAGGGCTCTTTTTAACTGAGTGAGGGCGGTTAGGGCATGGAGTACCGAAGGCAGGCCATTTCAGTGTGAGACCCCCTTGTGGGCGATGGTGCATCCCCCTCTGTGTGTTTTTCGGATGGGAGCTAGGTAAAGTTTGTTGTCATGGAGTTTTCTTGGTGGATGCTTCGCTGTCCTGGTCCTGATCCAGCCCCGGGCATAGTCCGGGCCTTGTGTATGTATGGCCTTCCACAGCCAAAATCAGATCCGGAATGTGATGAGGGATTTGATGGATAGCCAACCCAGCTTGGACCGCCAGGGGAAGATGTGAGAATGCCAGTTTAGATTGAAAATGGCCCTGATGGCCCTGTTTTGGACCTTTCGAAGAGAATGTGAGGTCTTAGAAGGGGCGCCGAGTAGAAAAGCAAGGCCCTAGGACAATCTGGAGCCTATGAAGGCATGCTAAAGGGCCACTTTTTGGGCCAGGGTAAGCAGAGGGAAGATCTTAATCAAAGTGCTGAGGTGGCCGTGGCAGATGCCGGACACGCTCGTCGCGTGCGCCTCTCCACCCAGAGTGGCTGATCTGATCTGTACTCCGAGGTCCCGTACCTTGCTGGACACCGGGGCCGGGGGGCCCCAGGAGACAGGCCATGGTACTGTCGGAAAAAGGGAGCCTCTGAATCCCGGGACACCCAGGAGCTGTTTTTTCACCATTGAGCTTCAGTTTGTTAATTCGCATCCACTCCTTGATCAACAGAAGGCCGGGAACCAGGCGGTGGCCCTGTCCTGCACCCTCATGAAGATCAACAAGTAGCTGGGTGTCATCGGCATAACAGTGAAACGGCAGGCCAACATTCTCGCGGAGGGTGGCAAGGGGGCGAAGGTAAAAATTGAAAAGAACGGGGGAAAGGGAGGAACCCTGTGGTACCCGAACAGGACTGGGACCTCCTCATATGTAATCTCCCCGTGCCGCACAAGCTGGGATCTATTGGAGAGGAATAACAAGATCCACTTGTGGGCTACCCCCGGTATGCCAGCCACCTCCTTGAGCCATGTGCTCAGAATGGAGTGGTCTACCATGTCAAAGGCCGCCGAGTGGTCGAGCAAGACCAGTAAAGTAGGGTGGCTGGGGTCAGCACTCCACAGAAGCATCTCCCGCACGTCCGCCAGGGCCACCTCAGTCCCCCTGCCTGGCCTAAAGCCCGACTGAAGGTCATGCAGCAGATTGTGAAGCTCCAGGTATGCTTGCAGTTTTTGGGTAACGAATAATTCAATCAGGCAGGCCATGAAATAGAGTTAGGTGATGGGACGGTAGTTTTTAAGATCAGCTGGGTCCGAACCTGCCTTTTTAAGTAGGAGCGTGACCTCCAAGCAAGGATGACCTGTCCTTCCCTCAAGCTGGCATTAATCAGATTGGTGATGTCGGGGAGGAGGTCCTCCACTAAAGATTTAAGAGTTAGGGTGGGGAGGGGGTAGAGGATTGAAGAGGATGGACCCAGATTGAGGATGGCCTGTCTGACTTCATTTTGGGAGACTAGCATAAAGGTGGTACATGTGGGTGGGAGGGCAGCATGGTCAGGAGAATTGTTAGCACTATAGGAGACTGAGGATGATTGGGGACGGAGTGGAATGCCTGGGGTGGGTCCTGATTAGGAGTATCACTGAAGGGTTGAGTGAGGATTGATGGGGCTGCCGGTAGCTGAGATACAAGAAAGGCTTGTGCTGCAGGCAGCTCGGGGTCTGAGGGAAGGGTTTCAAGGTCTGTTCTACTGGCGGCCACTTTGTCTGTAAAAAAGCGAGCCAAACCATCCACAAAATCCTTGGATGTTGTTCGGAGGTGGGAGGGAGTCCTCGTTGCCAGGGGGGCTTGACAGTGCTCTGGTGAGATTGAAAAGTTCTCTAGAGGCATGTTTGGCAGTGTGTATCCGTTTTTGAACAAAGTTTCTCTTGGCCCTTTTTATGGACAGTTTGTAGTGGTATTGATGTTTCTGCCATCTTAGAAGATCGGAGCAGCTGTGAGAATTACACTATGCACGGTAAATGGCCCAGCCCCTGGTTTTAAGCTGTTTCAATGTTGGAGTGAACCACTTGTTTTTGAGATGGATCGTTTCTTTTGGTTCACCCAACAAAGAGTGCAGTGTTGGCTCCTAGCAAGGACGGGTTTGGTTTGTAGTATGGCGTCCTGATCATCGGATGTAAGGTCTGATCTTTATGTTCGTGGTTAGAACGGAAGGTTTGGGGGAGGCCCAAATAGTCAGAGTGTATGAAAGCATATGATGGTCCCCCCAGGGCAGGGGAATGAAGGAAGCTGAAAGTTGTGGCAGGTTGCGTTCGAACATGAGGTCTAGCTGGTTGCCATGTTTGTGTGTGGCTCCAGTCAAATGGTGGTTGAAGTGCAGGTTGGACATTATGGAGTTCAATTTAATGGTGAGAGCGTCTGCTGGTTTGTTGAAATGAATATTGAAGTCACCCCATATGATTAACCTATCATGCAGCTGAGTGAGGTTTTCTAGGATAAGTTGGAGCTCCTCGAGAAAGGCCTCATCATCCCCTGGAGGTTGGTGAGGAAGCACACTGCAGGGCTGCCTAGAGGGGAGCCCTTGGTTTGGAGACCTTCGAAGTGCGATGGCTCTGGGAAGAGTGGAAGAACTGCAAATGGGATGGAGTCATGATGAACCAGAGCCACTCCTCCACCTATCTTGCCCTGTCAAGGCTTGGAAATCTGATGGTAGTGTTCAGGCACCAGATCGTGTTGAGAGAGTGCTGAATTGGTTTTAAACCAGGTTTCTGTGATTGCGAGCATTTGAATGCGAAGGTCTACCATAAGGTCATGTATTTCCGAAGCATGGGCTACTGCAGAATGGGTGTTGATGAGCCCTAAAGAGCCTGGGGAGGGGAGGGAAGGGGCCCTGAGACAGGTTAAGAAAGGGGGCCAGTGGGATGCTCTGTGTAGGATGGGACCCCAATGGGTCTGTGATTTTGGGGCTGAGGCCTGCTGGTGGACGGCCTTCAGGATAAATCTATCGGGAGTGGGGAGAGAAAGAGAGGGAGGCGGACAAACTGGCTTCGGAAGCGGAGGGGGCAGTGACGGGGTTTTAAGCAAAGGGCTGACGGGTTGGATAATTCTTGGAATATATGCACCATCCTCTGGGCTCCCTTGATGAAGGATGGAGGGGCAGGCTAGAAGGCTTGGTGACTGGCCCTTAGGAGGGGAGTTAGCGGGTTGAGCCTTTCATTTCTTGGGGGAAGTCCAGACCTGACCAAATATCTAAGCAAGACCAGTCATCTGAGAACGGGGCTGTTGGGGATTCTAGAATGCATGAAAGGAGATCGGTGGGGCTTAATGTGTGGAAAGGTCCTGACTGGGAAATGGGCGTGAACCCTGGGTGTCCTAGCAGGGCTAACATGAAGGGCGAAGGAGTACTGACTTCTGGTGAGACTTGCATCATAGAGGAGCCAGACTCTGACGTAATGAAGTCTCTCTGTCTGAGGGCGGGGGAAGGGGAAAATAAGGGACTGGAGGTATGAGAATCTAGAGACGGAGACGTGATGGTGGCGCAGGAAGGAGAGAAGAGAGGGCCCAATGGGCTCCTACCTGAAAGGAAATCAGAAGTCGTTGGTGGAGGAATAACTGGGACTCCTCCAGGACCCTGACAGGCCCAGACAGACGACTGCCTTGTCTTCTTGCCGCCTTTTCCTCTGGCCAGCTTTGCCGGCCGGCTGGGTCCATGATTTTTTAAAGCAGTCCTTCGGAGGCGGAGATGACGTCCCTCGGCTTCTGTGGTGACAACGGTGGCCATCTTGGGATCAGGCCAGTTGCCGGGTACGGAGTCAGGCGCCGGATGGTAAGTGCGGGGCGGCAGCAGGGGCAGATGGGTCTTCCGGGTCCAGAAGGTGGATGTTGTCGGCCCAGACAGGCGATTGCCTTGTATTCTAGCCGCCTTTTCCTCTGGCCAGCTTTGCCTGCCGGCCGGGTCCATTGTTTTTTAAAGCAGCCCTTTGGGGGCGGAGCTGATGTCCTTCGACGTCTGTGGTGACAACGGCAGCCATCTTGGGATCAGGCCAGTTGCCGCGGATGGAGTCAGGTGCCAGATGGCAGGGTCCCGCTGGCGATGGTAAGTGCGGGGCGGCAGCAGGGGCAGATGGGTCTTCCGGGGCCAGAAGGTGGATGATGTCGACCCAGACAGGCGATTGCCTTGTCTTCTTGCCACCTTTTCCTCTGGCCGGCTTTGCCTGCCGGCCGGGTCCATAGTTTTTTAAAGCTGCCCTTCGGGGGCAGAGCTGATGTCCCTCTACGTCTGTGGTGACAACGGCGGCCATCTTGGGATCAGGCCAGTTGCCGGGGACAGAGTCAGGTGCCAGATGGCAAGGTCCCGCTGGCGATGGTAAGTGCGGGCTGCAGCAAGGGCAGATGGGTCTTTTGTGGCCAGAAGGTGGATGTTGTAGACCCGGACAGGCGATTGCCTTGTCTTCTTGCCACCTTTTCCTCTGGCTGGCTTTACCTGTTGACCCAGGTGTGGATGGAGGGCCCCCCTCGAGGCCAGCCTTTTCTGGGTTTGGCCCCTCCTGGGAGGGGTCCTTTGCTGCCCCCTCCGGATAAACCTGCGGGATACCAAATGTGTGGCCACCACTTCCTTCTGGGCCCCCTCCTCATGCCCCCACCCCCCACCATTGCCGATGGGGGGGTCCTGATACTGACGAGGAGGAGGAGCAGGGGGCTCCCCCCTCAGTGAGAGCTGCTCACTCCCTTTTCCGTGACACCCTGCAGTGACTTGGGGTGGATACCCCTCAGGACCATCCCTCGGTGTCCTCTGGGTTGCTTTCTGCAATTCATCATCCTGCACCTCATTCGGGCATAATGATTCAGCCTGATGTTCTGCAGAATGTGCGTGAGATTTGGGACAAACTGCATTCTTGTCCGGCAGTGGACAAGCACATTGATGTCTGGCACCATCTTCTTCCTTCAGAGACCCTGTGCCTTGCCTCGCAGCCTCCGGCTCAGTCCTTGGTGGTAGCCACAGCTGTGAAGTCTCCTGTAGCCTCCTCTGTCACCCCCCTGGGAAGGAGGAAAAGCTTCTTGATGCATTTGGCAAAAAGATCTATGCGAATGGCAGTCTGCATCTGAACCAAGACAATGCGGATGCCATTCTGGCGGGTGCCAAACACTGTCTCTGGGAGGGGCTTTTATTTATTTTGTTTGGCTTGACAGGTTTAAGGAATATATTCCAGAGGACCTATGGCCTGACTTCCTTGAGGGCATCAATGATGCCCTCTGTGTGTCTGACCTACTGTTGAATGGGGCAGTGTTTCATTCTGACACTGCGGCATGAGCTATGTGTATTGGAGGGGACCTTCCTCACCAGGCTTGGGTAAAGTCCACTTCTTTACAACAGAATGCACACGACAAGGTCCTTGACCTCCCATTCGATGGTCTGGAACTTTTCGCCCCAGGAACGGATGCCCTGTTGGAAAAGTGTACAACGGGTGCCAAGACTGCAAAGTCTCTCACGCGAATATCTAAGCCGGCTGCTCGTTTGGCTAGCTCACTGGCACCTGGAGGGAGCAAGCAGCAACGCCGCTCCTCAGATGGACCTGGGTTCCGAGGATTTCTCAAATGACAGAAGGGCTGTGATGACAAAGGCTCATCGTACAGAAAGCAAGGAAAAGGTGGCTCTTCCAACACCCCTCGTTCCTCTGGCCACGCCAAGAAGGACTGAGGGGCTGACGGGCCACTTCAGGATCCCGGTCGAGGGGAGGGTCTACCTCTATGCTCCGGCCTGTCAGGGTCCTGTGAGTCCTGTAAGTGGTTGGTTTGGGGTACCGTCTTCCCCTTCCACCGTCACCTCCTTCTTCATTGCCTCATCACCGGTCACCGTCCCTGGAGCTTCTGGGAGAAATCCAGAAGCTTCTAGAGTTACAGGCCATAGAGCCTGTCCCAGTGACCGAGGAGGGTCATGGATTTTACTCCCACTTCTTTGCAGTGCAGAAAAAAGATGGAGCTGGCCTCCGCACGATTCTGGATCTCAGCAAATTCAACCTTTGCCTGCCTCCAGAGTCTTTCAAAATGGTCACACCGGTGCATATCCTATCTGCTCTGCAGGTGGAGGACTGGCTCTGCGCCGTGGATCTGAAGGATGCGTATTTCCACATTCAGATCTGGCCGCCACATCATCGGTATCTGCGATTTGTGGTAGGGGAGGCTCACTTCCTATTTTGTGTCCTCCCTTTTGGTCACAGTACAGCTCCCCGCACCTTCTCCAAGGTTGTTGTGGTGGTGGGGAGTCTCCTCAGAAGGGAAGGTATCCACAGCAAAATCTCACGCCTATCTCTAAGCCGGCTCCTCGTTTGGCTAGCTCACCGACGCCTGGAGGGAGCAAGCAACAGTGATGTTCCTCCGATACACCCGGGTTCCGAGGATTTCTTAAGCGCCAGAAGGGCCATGTTGGAGGCCCCTCGCAGAAGAAACCGGGAAAAGGCAGCTCTTCCCACACCCCCCATTCTTCTGGCCCTGCCAAGAAGGGACTGAAGGGTTGACGGGCCACTTCAGGACCCCGGTCGGGGAGAGGGTTTCCCTTCATATCCCAGCCTAGTGGGCGATTACATCGGACCTGTGGGTTCTGTCAGTCGTTGGGTTGGCGTACCCTCTTCCCCTCTCACCATCTCCCCCTTCTGCATTGCCGCATTACCGGCCGCTGTCCCAGGAGCTTTGTGGAGAGATTCAGAAGCTTCCGGAGCTGCAGGCCAACTAGCCTGTCCCAGTGGCCGAGGAAGGCCGGGAGTTCTACTCCCACTTCTTTGCAGTGCAGAAAAAAGATGGAGCTGGCCTCCACACGATTCTGGATCTCAGCAAGTTCAACCTCTGCCTGCCTTCAGAATCCTTCAAAATGGTCACACTGGAGCATATCCTATCTGCTCTGCAGGTGGAGGACTG
>JAVSBX011060544.1:0-15471 GCA_033119125.1 Desmognathus anicetus
TTGCAAGAATGTTTAGAGTTGACTTTGATACAATGTACATATTTAGCCGTTATCAATGTTATTTAAACTGGTCTACTTTCTGTTTTGCTTTCAGCACTTTTTTGAAGTGTACTATTCATTACTGGAAGTTCTGTTCTCATGAAGGGTATGGTTTCCCCGAAACGCGTAAACAAGGGCTCTCCACACGCCCTTAACTGACCAGTAACATTATTAAATAAGAAGACACAATCACACCTGGTTGTTTCCTTTATTTGAATAAATGACTCTTATTTCTTAAGGAATACAACAAAAAAAACTTTCAAAGTATCGTCGTGACAAGTAAGCGCGTCACAGTGCAGCATCACGAGTGCCTGGTGGGGCGCGTCCTTTACGCCCTTGGTCTACTTTCTGTTGCTATTTTTCCTAGGCCACAAGGAAAATATGCTAGGCACCGATAAAAATGAATATTATTAATTAGAAATTGAATTAACAAGAATAACACAGAGTGCGGGTTCCATATCTACTTCTATCCCTATCCATGTAGCAGGAAGGACCTGGGAACTGACAACCTGGATGCAATCTGCCATGCCAAAATGACCCTTACCAGGAATAACTTATGTCCAGAACACCTGATAAGACTGAGGCCAGAGGAACACCTAAGAAACAAGTGGTTCTCAAACGAACTACGGTTGTTACGCATGGAGAACCGCCGCCTCAGGAGAAGATGGAAAAAATCATCCGGCCCTGATGATCTTGTAAGATACTACAGTACTTCTGAGGTTGAATAAGTAGTAGAAGGCCAGCAACAGGCCATGTAATTACAGAGGAAGGGGGAATCTGTTTGACATGTATGACCAGGTGCAGAGGCCTGCCATCCTCTTTGTGATATTCCAAACCCACAATAGTTTTTAGGCTGATACTACCACAACTACAGCAGTTTCCATTTCTCCTTAACTGTTCGTTGTTGCAGGGGATCTGTGATATAGGAAACAGAATCTCATAATTCCTCACAATACTGAGCCAGATGCTGCAACATTTCTTGAAGCAGATCAATTCATTACTTTTATTCCCGAATACCCTTGTTAAGCTGAAACAAGACTTCCAAATGTCTTTGGGTGTAATAAAACAACTCACATTTAAACTGTGCTATTCTGTGTCTAACAAAAATAAACGTGATATAATGGGTTCAACATGAAGATCATTCATCCTTTTGACCTTTCAGACAAGCATGAGAGATGAGTGGGCCACTGATAACAGAGGTTAAATTGGTGCAAATCAGTGCACGTTGCCAAAACGCAGCAGAGGTGACAAACAGCGCAGTGACTATAATTTAGACAGAAAAGCCTTCAGAAACAGACACTCGCTTGGTATCAGGGGCTCGGACTACATGTTCTTAGATGGTCAGCGGTTCTGGCTGGGAGCAAAGCACAGGTGCAGCAAGTTTGTGGGGCACAAGCATTGTATTAGGTGGTAGGACTACATCTTCTCAGATGGGAAGCGACTCCCACTGGGAATGGTGCACAACATTCTGACAGACATCCTTTGATCAGAATATCCTGACGTGGTTCTCCCTTCAACTGACTAATCACCACCTGATCACCCAAGCACCTGAGGAAACGGCTTGGCAATTGTGAAACTTGTTGTGCATTATGAAATATGGGAAATTGATTTGACAGCGTTGAATTGGAGAATTTTAGGGCAAAGGGCCAGAAGGCTCCTATTATGTCTAAAATCTTTATTTGCCACTCTCAGCAGCAAAAGTGGAACTCTCAACACCCAAGAGGTTCATGTAGCACAAAAACCACATTACTAGAACATGTGATCCTTCCCACCAATGGCCTTCCCTGAAACCCTGTCCATATCTCCACAGCAACTGAGCAGGTCCTCCTTCTTTGCTGCTCTCTCACAAGTACCCTTTTTTTAGCTCTACTATGTTGTGGAAAAAGCTCTTTAAAAGCTTTAACTTTAGTATATGAGGTAAGCCATCTTAAGCTTCTGCATAGAGGTTTTACCTGGTGTGGACTTTCCTGCCGTGTGGCACATTTATATATTTCGCCAGCCGAGTTTGCAGTCTTTGTCAGGGCCTCTGCCGTTGCGTTACCAGCTTGTGTGCCTCCAAGCGGGTTGAGAGCGGGTGGAGGCTATTAGGGGGCTGGGGTAGCCCCTGCGGTGCCTGTTGCTTCACCATGCACCCGGGCGGCTCTGCTCTCGCATCTAAGCCATCCAGAGCGTTATAGTGCAGTTCGCACATGCGCGCTACATGTTTCTCCAGCTCAATGTGTCGTTCTCAGTCAGCTGAGGCATCAGGTGGCAGTTGAGCGGCTTGTCTTTTAGTTTGTGGGCATTAAAGGCACTATTAACTATTAGCCGGTCAGATAGCACTACGAGTAGAGTACTCATTCTGTCATCTGTGCTCACCTGCTGTTGCAGGTTCGAATCCCGGCAGTGCCGACTCAGCCCTTCATCCTTCTGAGGTCGATGTATTAAGTACCACACCAGGAACATGCTGTGGGGTAATGATGTCACCTTTACTATAAGCACTTAGATGCCTGCAAGCTTGTAGCGATATATAAGCACTGATCTTTACCTATTCTCTTAGGATAAGTTAGTTATTAATTTTGGATAATTTGTACGGAAAAAAAGTCATTAAGGATTTCAGAGGGAATAATTTTGGGTTTCCTCTGGATGTGGCATCACCGTTTTAGGGGTTTTCATTTTGCCTTGAACTAGCTTCATAATTTTTGGAAGTTACTACTTTATAAAAAATGTTTATTTAATATCCTTTATTCATTCAGTGAGTGGCAGTGCCCCAGGTCTTCTTTTGAGTCTGAGGGCTCAGAGACCTGCATGGCCTCAAATGTATATGAAGACCCGCTGGGGGGCGCGGGTGATCTGGGTAGCCATTGGACGACTATTATGAGACCCATTTTAGACGGGTCATGGGTTCATCTTTGGATGATACTGGATCCAAAGTGGTGGGTCCCCTTCAGGTCTCACTTGATGTTTTGGCTACACAGCTTAAGTCTCAGTCAAGATAGACTGAGGAAGTTCTTAATAATTTTATGGGGCTTGCACCCTCTTTTTAGGAACACACTGCTGCTAAACTCAACCATGCTCAGGCTTTTCCACCTGGTAATTGCGGATCTGACAGCCACTAGAGGCAGCAGTTATTGACATTAGAACCTCACCTGCAGGGTGAGCGGCACAGGTGTTCGCCCGGGGCGCAGTCAGGGGGCCTCAAAGGGATTCCCTTAGTGCCGGTATATTGGTCGAAAACACATTTTCTGTGCCTTTATAAATGAGAATTTTTTACTCTAATGGGTTGATATGGGGAGGGTAACAGTTTGTTATCTGCTGTTAGGCTACACCTTTTAGGCTGTCGTGGATATCGATGTATGATCGGGGGGTGCAATATTTTACTCTTATATAAAATTATGCGTCTTGTTTTGTATTGTAATTCTAATGATTTTCATTGCTTTGTGTAATATGCTTTGATTATTGATGTAGTTTTTAAGATTAATGTATTACATGATATGTAATAATTGTGATGTTATTGTGCCTTTTATGGAATCTACTGTATTCCGAAACAAAGGATATATTCATTCATTCAATCATTCAAATTTTACATATCTTGGGATTAAAGGACTGGGGTTTTACCCATTGCACTACCCCACAAACGGTTTGTGAATGGTTCTTTAGTTTCCTTATCTTAAGAAAGAAATGAAGGAAAATGCTAGTATTTAGGACTTGTTATTCATTCCCATACTGTATCTTTAAGAGGAAAAACTTTAAAAAATCAGTCAGTGCTCTGAGCATGCTTTGTGCATGTAAAAAAACTGCATACTTGGATTGATGATTTTTTGGGTGGAGGGGGTGCCAAATTTGTCTTCACCCAGGGCACTATGTGACCAACGGCTGACCCTGCTGGCAGGGAAAAGCCGATTGTGGTTTGGTTTTCATCTCCTTAATGTGCTACAATTATTAATTCCTAACATTATATTGCAGTGAGTGGCGGCCGGCCCATATGGGCGGGTGGGGCGCCGCCCCCCGATTTGTATAGAGGAGAGGGCGTAAATGACGAACGCTATGTGCAGCGCTCTGGCAGCTCATAGTGATTAATGGGGAAACGTGGGCACACGCAGAAGGGTTAACGCGCGGCCATAGGAGTCCATTCTGGGCGCCTCCGACGGCGCCCACAGGGTGGAGCCTGTGAAAGTAAGTATGTAATTGGCCCCCCATGTCAACAGTGGCAACATGGGGGACCAATAGTGTTGCTTGACCTGTTGGAGACTGGTCTTGGGGTGGAGACCGTAACTTTTAAAAAACCCCACCACACCTGTGTCTTTTTTTTTTCGCGCCCTTTAAGAAGCGTGGAACGTCACCTATGCTCTGCCGACCGGGAGCACTTTTTGTCTCGAGGTCTCAGTCCAGCAGTCCCATCCGCCCTCACTCGTCCCATCTTCATCCCAGAGAAGCAGCTCCAGGGGCTGGGCACCCGCACTTTATTTACAGCGCCGCCGACGCATTTGTTTACATTTGGTTAGGACGGCATCGAAAATGCAGTGATCCTGGACTCGTGTTTGAAGAGTGCCTCTCTGGGGTGGTAAGTTAAGCTCAAATGTGTGCCTGTTTGTATTATGAAATAAATATGCCCGCGGCTGATCCACAAAGCTGTTTTGTGCTTCTTCATTTTTACGTCTGATGTAACTCCCATTGACAACAATGGAAGTTACACCAGATGTAAAAATTAAGATGCACGTTATGTAACTGCTTTGTCGATCAGCCACCGCTTTTTTTCTTGTCCCTTCATGCCCCCGGCCCCTCCCATGCCCTCTCCTGTTCCCTTACCTCACGCATTTTTCTGACGATCTCAAGCAGCGAGCGGTGCTTCCGCATTTTTTTCACAATTTAGGTGCTTGGCCTCCTCTTTAGCATCCCCTTTTCACTGCCTCTTTCGCTATCAGTCTCTGGCTCTATTATAGAGCAGACCCCTTCGTTCTATATTTATTTAAAGGGACCCAAAACAGCAAAAAGTACATTTTTTTTTTAACTGCATATTAAAATACTTTAAAATGCAACTTTAATTAAAGCAAATGTTTCTTTAGTTTTTCGTGTGCTGCCTTTTAAAAATGCAGCTTTGCAAAGCTTACATACTGCTTACAGAAGCCCGTCAGTCAGGGCGGGACCAGAATCACCGAAGCTCTGCTTATTACGACAAGGCAGCGGGTGACAAAGGGACCCTGCGGGACTCAGCGTTTGCTCAGACAACTGCTGCAAGGCCATCCTGAGGCCAAATGGTGGCAGGTCACTGCAACACGATTAGTGAAAATTGGGGGAAAGAGCGTTTGTGCTCAGATGATGTGCTTTATCAGAATGCCTAAAGTGAAAAAGGGCTGTTTTTTGCAGGTAGTAACTAAAAGCAGGGGCAACTGGGAAACGTTCTGCAGTGTGATTAATTTCCATTGTGTTTCCACAGTCTCAGGGTGATAGCAGGAGTTAAAGGAAGGGGGGTGGTGGTGGTGAGTGAGGAGAGGAAAGTTGTGCACTGTGCAGAGAGTATTTGTGAGGGTCTGGCATTATAGGTATTGTTCAATAATTTTGATTGACTTCAGATTTGATTTAAAGAAATGATGGTGCATGTAGGCGTCTACAAAGTTGGTCCATGAAACAGTAAATTACATTTGAAGTTTTTACCTTTGAAACAGAAATCTAACTGTTTTTGTGGCAATGGGAGGTAACGTGAACGTTCTCTGTTCCCCTTAAGATTGTTGAATATCGCAAGCAATTATTTGGGAGTAATGCAAATCGAGGCCTAGGAAGACTAATTCCACCAGTACAAATCAAATAGTAGTTTATTTCTATTTTTAAAGTATTTTGGGGAGCCACTAACACCCCCAGGACCTGAGTTGAGGTTGGGTATGCGGCACACGTGCATGCCGGTGCTCCGATAACTCATCCTACCCCCTTGTGTTTACGCCCATTTCAAAAAGTCACCAGCCGCCACTGTCGTGAGTATATGATAGCTCCTAGAATATGTGCATTTGATCTCAGTCAGTTGGTTCACATCACCGTAGCATCACACACTGAAACCAAACATGTTGTGCTAAGGGGTAAATCAATAGGACAAGAATAAATAAAACCTAAAGCACAGGCCCTGTAAAAGAAAAAAACTAACAAATAAATACTAAAAAATGTGAAGCTAACAGCAGCACGTAAGTAAAATATTTTTTTACAGCATCAACACGGTTCCTATACTGCACATAGAAATTCAAAAAATAAATCATAACTGAATGAAAACATTCTGTTACCCATTGAGAAGTGAGAGACTTGCATGGCAATTACAGAAAAATCCCCCAGTTCTATTTCTTAACAGTAAGATGTTTTTACTAGTCCTGGTACAAACACACAGTGTGGTAAGCTTCTAAATTCGCCAGGTAAACAGCAGAAAGGCTACAGCAGAAAGGCTTCCTTTCAATTAATGAATTGTAAACTGCAAGAAATGTCACTGTCAAACAAGCTCAAAAGTATTTACAGTACTGCAGGACTGAGATAGAAATAAAATACAAATATCGCCTTTTTTAATGACGGATTTTGGGTTTCAGGACCCATGAAGGAGCCTCATGGGAAACGCTATATATAAAAATTCCAGAGGACTCACAAATGTCCCTAAAACACAAAGGTTTCTTTTAAAACGTTCCCTTTGATATGTACTCTGTAAAAAATAAGTGTAATCTGGCGGATGTCTGCAGATTGCAACAGCCTGCTTTGACAGTGCTGCTAAACCGAGCTCAATCTGCTGCCATCTCAAACAGGAAGTCCCACCTTCCACTCCTACACTGATTACATCATTTCCTTGGCTCAGAATGGCATGTCAATCACTCTGGACGAGCTAGCACTGCCATCTAGTGGCAGTACGTATTCGTTACACCTTACATTTACAGAAGGTTATGCTTGCTCTAAAGCAGGGTTCTCCAACCAGTAGCTCGTGAGCTACTGGTAGCTCTTCATATGCCCAAAAGTAGCTCTCCTGCAGACCTGCACCCCTCAGGCAACATTTGGGTGCAGGATGGAACTCCATTGGCAACTTCTCACATAATTCCTTCATTGTATTTATACTTCTATATTTTAACTTTAATAGAAGTTAATAATTGGAACACATTTCCTGGTTTTCCAAAAAATGCTGTGTTAAATTTAAGCAATAAAACTTGCACAATTGCATTTTTTCTAGGTTTGGTAGCGCACCACCATTTTTTTGGGAAAGTTGTTAGCTCCCACTGAAGAAAACATTGGAGACCCCTGCTCTAAAGCATAACAGGCATTAGCTAAGCCATTCTTTTTCTTAATGTTATGGTATTTTATGTTATGTTATGTTATTTTGTGTTATGTTATCTGGTATTTGTATAGTGCTCCTGGGCCATAATCTGACCTTCAGGCGCTGTTCCAAATGCCCAGATGCTCAGGACAGACAAACAAATTAATTGACATTTTTCCTTGGAGGTGCATGCAAAGGTGGAAGTGAGGTAGGAAAGAGAGCGCTCCAGTGCTGAGTATAGCGTGAAGGGCGTTCAACTTACATAATAAATTACAAGATAAAGGCACATCTTCCTACAAATTAAAAGGAGAGAAGATAACGAGTGCATTAACTCCTGGCGAAGGGCCTTACGGGACATCCTAGCATTACGTGCATTCTGAAAGATGTACATTTAATTGTGTAGTATACTTTTATAATACAAAATAAAGGACCAAAATCTGCAGTCAAAATAGCAGGAGAGTGACAAGTGTTTTAGATTCCTAACAGAGAGTCTTCTGGGACGTTCTAGCATTACTTACAGGCATATAAATGCTGCAATTGCTAGCACTGAAGCGGTTGGAGCTGCCTATATAATGTTAGTATCCTAAGGTCTATGAGAGGTCTACATTCTGGCTTTGCTATTCGGGCATATAAATGCCACAATTGCTAGCATTGGAACGAGGCCATATAGACCTGATTAGGTAAGCAGTTCCTCCTACTGCGCTTCATGCCAGAGTGTCCGGTGGAGATGTGCTGGAAGGCCGCGGGCATCCAGGAGGCCGCAAAACTCACGCTTGTTTAGGGCAGCTTGGGAGACCCTATCTCATGACCTTTGACCTACCGGAGGGAAATAATATCACCAGGCCTGGGTGGGTTAATACCCAGTCGCTAGATAGGACTGGATAAACTGTAATATCAGCAGAGGCCCGTAGAGGCTTGGTTTGGGCAAGCCCCTGTGTTCCTTGGCAAGCCCAAGAGGAAAAGGGATGTTGGCCATCCCAATGAGGGGGATGGCCAACAACCTGGGTCGGCAAGTACCACTATTGTAGGGTAGGGCCATGAAAGAAAGTTGGTGGTCCCGGTCTGATACCTCGATGTCGATGACGGACAAGGTTACGGGAAAGTAGTGCAGTGGACCCAGGCCACCCCTCTAATTATTTATACCCAATATCACAAATGGCGTGCTCGAGGGCAGGACTCTATTGCAACGAGGTAGAAAACAGACTTGGGGATGGGGCATCAGAAGTTAAGGTTCATCTCAAGCCAATATGGCGCTCAGTTAAGGAGGAGGTATCCCAATATGTAAGTATGTGTCCAATGTAGATTCGAAAGTGGGAGATGAAGAAATGGGGATGGAGCAAGTCCCCATGAGCCGTGGCTGGCATGCCCGAGAGGAATAGGAAGGGAGTTGGGCCAATCGGTTTTAGGCAATACTGTAAAATTAAGGGTACTGTAAACCGTGTAAACATTAGCCGTTAGTGGTCGTGGTAGATGCTTGGACTAAAGAACTGAACTATAAGGCCGCAAGGCATGCCAATCTCTGGGAAGGGTGGCTAGTAAGGATACCGTAGTCAGGGATGCGTGGATGGTTCTCATTAGTTTAACCTATAGAATGACACCTACATAATGTAGTGTTAATTTGTGTGATATGCCATGGCATGCAGTGGCAGCAAATGACATCAGAAAGTAAGAGGAGATGTGAGACCCATAGCTATGGGTTCTAATACCTGCTTCCAAACTTCTCCATTTGCTGTGATTCTTGCAAGATCACTTGTCTACCTGTCTGTAAGTGCCCAAATTCAACCAACTGGAGTACTCAGAATCAAACACAAAACTAACATTAGGCTCTATTTAGAACTAGTTACATACCTTTGGTTAACGTTGGTTCTGGTGGATTGTATTCTCTTCATGAACTACGTCACTACGTTGGTTCCAGTCGGGAGAGCAACGTTTTTTTCTGAGCCCCTTCTTCCTGGGTCCGAGGCTGGTGCACAGCGTTATCGACGTCGCTCGTTGATATAATGCAATTGACCTTGGGCGCCAGCAGATGATGTCCTCAGAGCTGCTGTATATATGCACCAGCTCGAGCCCCTGGCGTTAGTTCCTTACACACACCGCCAGATGCAGGGAAGAAACCAACTGACTAGGGAATCACTAGAATTTAGAATACAGTATATACAACAAGGGTGTATATACAAACCAAATTAGGGAAAGTGACAATTTGGAAGAGGAGGCTGGGTGGGTGATGAGAATTCTGGGAACCCCCTACTATCCACCAGAACCAATGTTACCCAAATGTACGCAACTAGTTCTTCTAATGGAAAGTGGGTTCCCAGAAATTCTCATCATGAACCATTCCCAAAGCAGTGTCTGTTGCTGTGGTATTAAATTGTCAGTTTCAATGAAAAGACAATTGTACAATATATAAACAAAGTGTCAGCATGTAAGAAAAAAAAATGTTTTTTTATTTTTTTTGTTTTAATTGCTGAAAAACACAGTGTGAAGACAGTCATCTGGAACGAATGTGCTTTTTATTTATTTTTTCGCCATTTAGGGGCCAAATGGACCCCTAGGCTGAGTGTGTGTGTGTAGCATAGGGGTTAGGGTGTTCCCTAGGGTGCCCCTTATCGCTGCTGGGGTCCCGAGTGATCCCTAGCCAGCATGGTAAGGTGGGGAGGGCCACTGGGAGGGCCCCTCTGTGTCCTTAGGAGCCTGGAAAGTCCTGCCCTATGCTCAACTAGTGAGCATAGGGGGCCCCCTCCTACACCCCCATTCCTTGTGCCACCCTTCCTGGCTAGGATTAGCTTAGGGTGTGATGTGGGAGCACGTTTACTGTTAACCGCATGTAAAATGCTCCAGCACGTGTGTCTGTAACCATGAGTGAGAAAGCCCCCATGTTAAACATGGGAGCCTCTAACCGCAGCTTTCGAGGCTCCCGTGAGCACATGTTATCCTATGGTCGGTTTTGCGCGCTCGAGACTACCGTGTAACCGCGAACGCCCAAAATTAGTTTTCTATTAAAAATTGCAGTTAAATCATAACGCCATTATGATTTAACTGCGGTTGCACGGAAAAGTGCATCTGGCTCCCGTGGGTGGGTTAGCTCGGAACCAATGCATGATTACGTGTTTGGGGACCCTTCTGAGTGTGTCCCCGTTTCTAGAAGTTGCCACATGGCTTCGTTCTAGGAATGGGTCCATGCTGCAGAATGGAGTCAAGGGTTGTCAAACCGGTTACCCAGGACTGGGAACACGTGTTTGCAACCCCCCTTTAGGTTTTGCCACTACCTTAGAGGAGCCAAATAGCCTGCTCCTAGATAGCCATTCTTCCCGGTGGGGGGAAGTTTGGCGCGCAAAGTCCTGTGCTTCCCCTGGGTGGGTTTCACACCCAGCAGGAAGGTTTAGGGGTTTCTGTAGTAACCAGCCCTCCCCCTTCTTCCTCTGTGAGGCTCCTTCCCAGCACCCTGAGGTGTCTGGAATGCAGCCTACTCCCAGTCCCTTTGTCCAGGCGGTCAAAGGGGTGTTGGAAGAGCCCTTTGTGTGGAGCTCCCAGTTGTGGATTCTGCCACCCTGGGACCTCCCTTATGCAGTCCGAAAGTAGACTGCATGTCTACAGCCCCAAGATCTACCATCTGAGGGTGAAACACCCCTCTGATGGGGAGATCTGTAGTTTACCCCAGCTGAGGTTTCTCGCCAAAGCTGGGGGGTAATTTAGTTGGTGGAATTGGCTCACTCTTACTTCTCAACTTCTTCTCATTCTCAACTCAACTCTGGGTGACACACACGCTGTGTGTTCACCGCAGAGGGAATTCTACAGAGGAAGACGGGCTTGAGGGGCGCCTGGTCTTTCGCATCTAAGCTGCACTAGCTTAGCCTGGCCTTGCAGCAGCACAGTGGAGTTTGACTGCCTCTTCCTTCCGGAGTCGTTGGAGTGGTGAGTCTCTGTGGCACTTGTCTGTGGAACCGGCCTTGTATTTCTGAACTGTGATATTGCTGTCTAGCGATTGCTTAACGAACTGAACCACTTTATTAGACGCATAGTGTTTTTACCTACCTTGTTTTGTACCGGAACGACTCACCTGGAAGTTGGGTGTAGTTTTAAAGTAACCATTCTGCTCTTAACGTGTCTACCTGTTTTTGAGCTAATAAATAAGTGTTCTTGATTTTGAAAGATCCCGAGTCGATTGCTTTCTTTTTGTGGCATTTCTGGTGTCTACACTTAAGGGCGGACGATCCTGGTAATTTAACACCCCTAGGTGTCTCGAGGGCTCTGCATGTGGCAGGCCAAGGACGCAGAGCTAGCAGATGGGTTTGTGCGAAAAGGGCAGGTTTGCTACACCTGGCCCCGCTTTCGTCACAGTCAGGTCTCCATGGAGACATGGCGCGCCCACCTCCTCAACCTGGTTGGGTCTTCATGGAGACACAGCAGTGCCCACCTCCTCAAGCTGGCTGCAGCCATGTCCATGGGGACACAGCTGCTCCCGCCTCCTCAAGCTAAAGCCACTGCGGTTAAACATGGAGCCGGCTACGGCTACAGAATGAGGAAGCGAGTGCGGCATGCTCTCCCTGGAGAGCCAGCCGCGCTCGCTTACTCAATCTGCAGAGTTAGTCGGCTCTTTGTTTACCAAGCACGGCTGCTGAAGAAGATTTGAGCGCGGCCGGCTTTCCATAGAGAACTGGCCATGCTGGCTTCCTCATCCTGCAGCCGCGGCTGGTTTCACGTGAACCTGCCTGCAGCTATAGTATGACGAAGCGAGTGCGACTGGCTCTCTATGGAGAACCGGCTGCGCTTGAATCTTAATACAGCTGCCTTGTCCTGTCACTCGAGGGTCATGGGCACTACGGGGAGAGCAAGGCACTGCCCACAACAGAGACGTATGCCAATTACTGCATACGCTCACTGCTGACCTCCGAGGAGGTCAGTAGTGTGAGTTTTTGGTAATCATTCGACTCCACAAGAACCAATGAAACCTCCCCATTCCAGAGAGTGGTTTCACATTTTTTTCTCTGAGGTTACTTACTGTATACAGTGGCCATCTCGTGACTTTAGTCGAGCTTGAACGCAAAGTGTACGGGAAACAATACTGGAAAGTTGACCATTCTACACTGCCTTCCCCACCACACCACCCTTTCACTCACCCCACCCATCTGTCCCAGGTTGCGTGGTACAAGTGTCCTCAGATTCAGAAGCAACCGCAGCAGTCCCAAAAGCAGCTTCTGCTGCCCTCCAGTTGCCCTGGCAAAGACCACTGTAAGGATCACTCTGCTGTCTTGACGGCGGTTACGTTTTCCCGTCAGCAGCAGTCCTCACCTTCTCCCAAGCCTCACACTTTACCCCGGTGGGGTGTCGGCTGTCGGTGTTTGTGATGAAATGGTAGGAGATAATATCCGATCATTGAGTGCTCTAAATCATATGGACAGGGGACTGTGTCCCGTTTCAGGTCAGGCCTCACATTCCCACTGCCACACAAATGCAAAGAGACTACATGTGAGTCATTAAAGTGACTCAATTCCACCATACACTACTTTGCTCTACATAACAGGCAACTAAAAACTGTCTTTATGTTGTACTTTTCATTTTTTTCAGAAATGAAACAGTTTCTGAAAAAATTATAAAATGTTTTCCATGTGTACTACAGGTGGTTATGCAAATGATGGAAGGGCTGCTGTGAATGTTTATTCCTGCTTGGCATGTCACTTCAATTTGATTGGCTGATACCAGGATTCTTAGAGGGACAATTCAGTCAGAAGGAAATCAGCCAATCAAATTGAAGCGATATAACAAGTAGCAAAGAACATTCACAGCAGCTCTTGCCTCATTTGCATAACCATCCGAAGCACAAAAGGAATTTTTTTTTTCATTTTTCCAGAAACTGTTTCCTTTTTGAAAAAACGAAAATTACAACATACAGACAGTTTTTTGCTGCCTGTTATGTAAAGCAAAGTAGTGTATGGTGGGATTGGGTCACCTTAAGTTGTTTGGGTCACTGTTGCTCCTTTCACAACTGCTTGTGAAAGGAGCAGTTCAATGTGTGCTTATCACAAAGAGCGGCCATGGGTGGTACTCCCTTTCCTTCCTTGTTCACAAGGCCTCCGCCCAGTCTTAGACTTGAGAAGACTGAACAAACTCCTGTGAAAGGACAAGTTCAAAATGTGGGCCCTTTGCCGGGTCCTGCTGGCCCTCTCTTCGGAGGACTGGATGGTATCTTTACACATGCATGATGTGTATTTCCACATCCCCATCCACAAAGCCCACTGGAAGCTTCTCCACTTCATGATGGCGAGGGAGCACTACCAGTTCTGTACCCTGCCTTTCAGCTTCACCTCGGTGCCTCAGGTTTTCATGAAGGTTCTCGCGGTGGTGGCTGCTCATCTTCAGAAGGAAGGCATGCATCTGTTCCTCTACCTCGATGACTGGCTCATCAAATCATCATCTGAGGTCTGGCTAGGGCAGCATCTGTCCCGAATGGGCCATTTGTTTTATTCTTTAGGGCTTTTCCCTGAACTTAGAGAAATCGCATGTTGTGTCAATAAAACAGATCCGGGACATAGGGCAATCTTGGACACTACTCTGCAAATGGCCTTTCTTCTGCCAGAAAGAATTCAGTCCATTCAGTAGAAACTGCAGATCCTTGTGGAGGGTTCACAAGTTCCAGCAGTCAGTTTCCAGAGGATGCTCAGGCTGCTGCCCTTGAATTTGTCTGGTTCATCATGCCCGGCTGTAGGCCTGCCTTCCCAGTAGAACCAACACACTGGGGACCCAAAAGAAAAGCTTTTGGTGGCAGCCACTTAGAATGGAACTTGCGCTAGTGGGGGGACACAGAGTTGCTTCTGTGGGGCAAACTTTTCCAGCAGTCTCTTGATAACTGACAATTGTGACAGATATGTCACTCTTCGTACAGGCAGTACACATTCTCAAACTTTCCACCAGTGCACTGTGGATTCCAGAAAAGAGCACCCAGCACATCAACTAATTGGAACCGAGTGCCCTGAGGCCCATGGGCGTGTGGCACGTTAATCTAGTCAATAAAGTAAAGAGATCAATATGGCAGACCCTTCGTTCCTTCCTCCCATTACTCTCTGGTTCTTATCAACAAAACCATGACGCCATGCATTATCTCAACAAGCGAGGAGGAGTGGGGGCTTTCCAGCTTTGCCAGGAGGCACTCCTCCTCTGGGAGTGAGCCATCCAGCACAGCGTTGAAATTCCGGCAGTTTTTCTGGCCCGGAAGGAGAATGTGCAGGTGGACTCAGAGTAGCCTCTCCTTGGTCTCCCACAAGTGGGAGCTCCATTGGAAAGCTCTCCAGCCCATCTTCTGGTCTGGGGGACTTAGCAGGTTGACCTTATTTCAACCCCGGAGGAATTTTCAACTATTCTGCACCAGTGTTCGAGAGTGTTCCCTCCCGGGGCTGCACTCGGGAATGCATTCACAATACCTTGGTTTTTCACCCTAGTGTATGCATTTCCCCCTCTCCCTTTCATTGGGGGCAGTGGTGGCACTCCTCAAGGCATATGATCCTGATCACACCAGACTGTCCCAGGTGGGTCTGAAATTCAGAACTGTTGGAACTCAAAGCAACCCCGATAGGTCTGACCCGCAGGGTGATTCTGTTCACTCAATGCGGGGCCTTCCACTGCATCCCAACCCAGATAGCCTCAAACTACCCACTTGGCTTCTAAATGTCAGGATCCCTTCTAGGTCCCCTGCTCCACCTCCAGTTAGACCTCCAGTCAGGCCACATCGGCACCTACGGTCCCCCTGGTCCTTCCAGCAGCAACACAGTTTCCGCCCCAGATTGCTATAGTGTTGGATACAAGGTAACCGGTTACGGTGTACCCCACCTTAGTCGTTCTGTATTGCTGCCGCACTAGTATTATTGAAGTGGACTGACGGAATGCCCTCTGTTTGGTCTATTTTATTGTGTTGATGATTACGGCTGACCTTTCTGTATGTGACTTAGCCCCTTTCAAGATGGCGGCCGAAGGGATACGTAATCGCTCCTGTTACCTTCTCGTTTTAGTCCTTTGTCTATTTCCATGATTGCACGGCGGCCTTAAAAGGAAGACGCCGCCGTGCACAACTCGCTTGCTAACAACAAGCGGACTGCCTCGGTGTTTCTTGCGTGCTACGGACTTACTGTTTCTGAGATAAGTGACCTGGACCTCCTTTTGACTATTCTTTGCATTTGCCCTTTGTACCT
>JAVSBX011071615.1:0-15426 GCA_033119125.1 Desmognathus anicetus
TGGGCCCCCTTTTTCAACCTTCCGGCTATCTACATAGCGGAGGGAGGAACAAGGGACGTCCGTATCCATCACTGTGAAAGCCAAGTCCCTGGTGGTCCAACAATTACAAGATAACTCTGCAAGTTACAAAGATTTAAAAACCCACCTTTCTCTGTGCTATGCTGTGGTACTGGCACTCTAAGTTAAACGTGCCAGCGCTCGCAGACCCGCCTGCTCCCATATATAATAAATAAGTAAATAAGTAAATAAATAAATAAATAAATAAATAAATAAATAGGACAGCCACTGGATGTTGTGTCTGCCTGGCACATGCTGCCACTCCCTACTACACTGCCCAACATAAGGACGGGTGGGGCACAAAGGCAGGCCCCACCCTACGCACTAGGACAGTAGTGAGAGCTTTATTTTCTTTTTTAAAGCTGGCGGCTGCCATTTGTGGGCCTGTGCAAGTCCTGTTCAGGGAGTCTTTGGATCCTGACCCCCCACACCCTTATACGTCAGCAGTTGCTGTCAGAGCAAAATAAGTAGGTGTGAGGGTGCGGGGTGCCACTGTGCACCCCACAACCTCATTGTTGACAAATGTGCACAGCCTGTGGACCTGTGCATGTGCCATGCAGAGAGACAATGGATTCCTAACTCTTCCACCTTTATAGATCAGCAGTTGCTCTCAGTGCAAAAGAAGTAGGTGCAAGGCTGTGGGGTGCAACTGTGCACCTTACAGCCTCAAGGATGACAAATATGCACAGCTAGTGGGCCCTGTTTTAACGGCTTTTCAGAGAGTCCCCAGATTCCACCCCCTACGTTCATAGCTCAGCAGATGCTGCCAATGCAAAATAAATAGGTATATGGCTGTGTGGTGCCACTCTGTGCACCCCACTGCCTTGATGAAGTCAAATGTGCACAACCAGTGAGCCTGTGCAAGTCCCATGCAGAGACACTGGATTCCTGAACCCACCATCTTTATAGCTCAGCAGATGCTGCCAGTGCATAAGAAATAGGTATGAGGCTGCGGGGTGCCACTGTGTGTAGCCCAAAGCCTTATGTTATGTTATGTTTTTATAGGTGTCAAGTTTGCCTTAAAGCCTGTACTCCACCTAATATTCAAATAGGATCTTCTGCACCAAGGGATGACTTCAAGGAGCTGGATGCATGCGCATAGGTAAGATTTGTTTTTTGTGTTTTTTCAGTCAAGGTGTAGATTGTGTTGCAGTATGTGTGTATGTGTAATGTATGTGTGTGTGTGACTATTGCTAGTGACTGCCTTTCGTGCCCAAGGGTGGGTAGCCACTCACCAACCCTTATAATCACTCTTGTGCCTAATCATTCACTCAACCAACCTCCCCTTAACTCCCTTTACCACTCACCAACCCATCCACTCACTTGTCATCTCACCTGCTAGTCCAACCTTTCAGGTGCCGATGTTTGTTGCCATGCTATGTGGCCTCCTGGGAGTTTGGTGTGCTAACATTTAGGAGGCTGCCTATCACAGCTCTGACCCATGCTTGGGTTGGAGGGAGTCACTCCTGGCTTGTATGCCACTAAAAGGGGGGCATATAAGCCATGATTAAACCCCCATGTTCAGAGCCCCCTGGCACACTGCGAGTGTGCTGTGAATAGTTTTCCATACATGGCGCAGGCATAGTATGAGCAGTGGTCATGAATTGAACTGCTGCTTGAGCATTTGGCTCTTTTCCATGGCCCAGCTGCAGAAAACGATGGGAGAAGCAAAAGATTCTCCAGTTCTTCTCTGCAGCTGATCTGTGGATAAACAAATATTGGCACCTCAATGACTAGATTGCCTTTGTTTCTAACCTTCCATCAATACGGTCTCTTCCACTGATTAACTTATTCACTCACCCAATCATCAAGCCACCCATGTTCCTACCCACTCATATACCTACCTGGGCTTACATCTGCATGTTTTAGTCAGTTAGGCAGTAAACCAGGTGTTAGCTGGTTTTCTGCCTAACTGACCAAACACCTGATTCCACTACTGACTCCATCACTTGTCATGACACTGCCAGAAAAAGTAGGCATGCCCACTGCCTGTTCCACCGTTGATTTCCTAAATGTTTTCAGAAGGGCTGTGTTTGCATTGATTTTTTAAAATATATTCTGAAATATGAATTGCATGCTTTATAAGGAACATTCAGTGCATCAGCTGAAGAATCATGAAAGTGAGCCCACTGGTGATTCAGTTAGAAAGGCTGGAAGTGAAGAGTTCATCACAGCAGTGTGCATCATCTTGGTGAGTACCCAGACTACATCCTTTATTTTGTAGACTTACCAAGGTGATAGAGTGGCTGTATATCAACACATCTCCACTGCCATCTTGGTAACCTAAAGCATCCTACACACTACACACAGATCATGCTTTAGACCCAATCCTGACAATCTCAAGTAATTTTAGTTTTTTTTCTCTTTTGCACCAGGCATTCTTGGTCTGATTTTGTGCTTCAAACCGCCTCAATTTTTGGTGCATCCATGTATGTTTGGCACAAATGTCCTCATTAGATGTAAGGGTATGCAGGAGAAGATAGTTCTCTTATGTACCCCTACTTCTTCTGAGTAAATTGGTGCTCAGCATGCCTGGGTGTGCCAAACATGGAGACAAAGTTTTTGTATTTGTGGGACCATTTTTTGGTCACTCTACACAGCCACCCCTTCCTATTTTCAATATTTTCTCAGCTGTTCATGAATGCAGGAGTTTTGTGAATTGTGCTTTTTTGTCCCACCTTCCTAAGCCAAAATCTCATGGAATATGCATTGCACGCAATATTGAGGAAATGGCCCACCTGTTGGAAAAGCATTGAAATATCATTGAAATTTACAGAATTGTTTTTAGAAAACCTGTTCTGGAAATTTGAGAAAATTAAGATTTCAGAACTGCAAACAATTCATTGATCCCATGCATAGAGCAAATATCAGAGCAATTTTCTGAAAAAGCACAACCTATTCTGACATTTTTGTAAATTTCAGACACCACCTATAAATAATTCACAATTTTTTGGTGCCCATCCTGTTTGAAGAAAAGAATCCAAAGGTAGCTGTGATTTGCCAAGCCAATCAAAAGTTAAAGGCCCCTAACATGGCACACCACCAAACAGCCACAAAAAGGCGTTTTAATGGAGGGTGAAACACTCTTAGAAGCTAAGGGGTTAATAGCAGGGCGGCTGGGAATGTTGGAACACACAGAATTCCATTGTGATCATTACTGCAAAAGTCAGAAGTTATGATATAGCTGTAATTGCTGGTCAGAATTTTTTTCGAGATTGGTGGAAATTTCCACACACTCAGAACGATACACAAGGAGCCTTTTTTTGATGGCATCTACATGGCCTCATGAATTATCATTAGAACACAAGATACATGGTATAGCAAGCTCCTGGTAACTAACTATGTGGGACAATTTTCATGGCCACACTGCAAAAGCAAGCTGCAGTTCACTAGCACAGCATGGCCACTGCCAGTTGCCATGGTTGTTCCTAATAGAAGGTTGAACAATCCTGGTGACAGCCTGTGACTGTCACCAGAATCCCCACCACTACGACTGTCACCAGAATCCCCACCACTACGACTGTCACCAGAATTCCACCACTATTTCCACTGAGACAACTGCTAGTCACTGGGTATACAATGTGCATGCCCATTGATTAGCAAAAGAGTGTCACCCACAGTCTACCAAAATGCAGGCACTAGCGATTGATGCACAGCCTGGGGAATCCTTTACTATGACTGTGGTGGATATATGCTCCAGGAGTGTGTGAAATTCTCATATTTCATATAAAAACTGTATAATGACGGACTAAGGGACTAATTACGAGTTGGCAAATTGTTGTTAAAACCATTGGTAACTGTGTTACCAACAGTCTTAACAACACCAAAAAATACAGTCCTAATTAGAAGTTGATTATGACGGTGTTGGATGAAATTGATCGTAAATGCCATGAATTCCATACTGTTCTTCCCGATTTGTTTGCAAGTCAGGAAAAATGTCTGTAATCAGTGAAAACTTACCACCATCTCTGGAGATGGTGGCACGTTTTCAAAAACACCCCTGAGACCCCCAAAAAAGTTTTTATAGACAGTTTTGAGTGAAACTGTCGCTAACTGCAAAACCATCAGTAGTAACTTACTGACGATTTTACAGTTACCGACGGTTTCAACTCGTAATCTGTTGTTAAATAAATTACCGAGTTTATCAGTAATGGTAAAACCATTGGTAAGTTTTACTGATGGTTTTACTGTCAAAACTGGTAATCAGGGCCTAATAGTGACTGTAAACACTTTAAACTTCCTTTGCATTAAGCCTGCAGCACACCAGAGGATCATACTGCAGTTATATAATCTGAGCCCATACTCTTTCATGAGTGATAAGTGACAGAACATTTAGGAATTATGACTTCTTTTTCTGTGGTAGCAATATACTTCCTCCCGCAGTGCTTGACAGTGATTGAATTAATAAACAACTCTACATCTGATTACCACAAACTCTGATACAGTTAATTTAACTATTTTGTTCAAAATAAAATACCATGTCACCAGAAATTATTACTCGTCGATGCTAGAAAGGTAAAAAGAATACTTTATATGCAAAAAAATTATAATACAAATTGCAGTAGAACACATATATGGCTCCACTGCCCTCTAGTGAATTTTCTAGAAAATAACTTCTGAAATAAAGATTTAACCATTAAATATGCACAGCAATTATCCTCAACTAATGCCTTCTATCTTGATAAAAATGTATTAATTCTGTTGTCATGGAAACAAATACATGTATGCCCAGTCTCAAAATTACCCTGTGTACTGCTGCCTGTGCAAATGAATTCTAATCACTCCTGCCAATACGACACAAAAAGCAGTGGATTACAGTGATTGGCAGGGCAGCGCAGAGCGGCACAATCAGAAACACCCTGCACCCCACAAATCAAATGGCTGCACTCGTTATTCACTAGAGACCCTTTGAATTATTGTGTGCAGTGTTCTGATCAAAATCAGTCAGTAAATCTGCCTAGAACTGTCACAGAAGGCCCTATTTCATCATGATGCAGCCTTCTTTTGTTTCACCAATAACATTAAACTGGACAAACCATCTTCCTCTTGCAGGTATACATTACCTATGGCCACATTGATCTTTTGCCCACTTTTCCATTGGCTCATCAGGTTGGGTGCATTATCATCAAAGGTTGGTGGTGAAAGTGGCATCACCCATGCAAAATATGCTGTTGGGGTCCTTGACAATTGTCATTTGCTTGCTGTCCAAGAGACATCCTCTGTCGAACTGCTTTATCGTTCTTAACCTGTAGGTTGCATGACAAATATTTTAGATTGATATTTTTGATTTGTCCTCTAACAAAATATATGAGAGCATTTACAAATTATGTCTTCATTACATTTGTACAAATCTGTCAACTTGCCAGATATCAAAAGAATTATATCCATATAGTATTCTATAAACATTTTTTTTTATTTTTGACTTTTTTACTTTTCCCTTAATAAGAGCCAGCCTGCTACTGTCTATGAACAAATAGTACAAGCTGATATTTTATAACTCATTAATTCATTCATTCATTTATACAAGCTGATATTGTTTTGAGGGCATTAAGTAGTGTGGCAGTTATTGGACTGGTATTAGCAGGCTTTTTGCCAATAGGCTTTGTATTTCAATATAAGTATAAAACCATGCTCTAACCACATTTTTTGAAATATATATTAACCACATGTTTCTAGTACAGGTATTTAATGTTGATAGACAGGATTTCTAATATACTTAGAATAAGAAAAATAGGTACCAGAATAACCATCAAAGCGTGATCCTCTCACATCCAATATTTGAAGATGACAACATCATTTGAGGCAACAGGAATTTCTGTTTATCCAAACATAGATTAAGAAATATAGAACTGTATTTTGTAGAATTATTACAGTATTTTGGCAGTTTTGTGCAGAATTATTAGCCTTTCATTTGACAAGCCAACAATTTTAAAAAAAAGTTGACAAGAGTATAACCTCTTCCCTCCTAAACAGGCTCTGATTATGAGTTTCGGCAGATGTTATCAGGGTTTTCTCGACATTTCCAATTACCAACATGATTACAAGTTAATCGTGTTGGTAGTTCAAGGGAGTGTTGGAAAATTTCCAACACTCCCATACTGGCTTAATTATGAGTTTTCACCGACATTTGAAATGTCAGTGAAAACATCGGTAATTGGAGAAAAATCACCACCATCTATGGAAATGGTGGTAATTTTTCAAGCTCACCCCTGGTGCCCCCAAACTTGGGGGACAACACAGGGGTGAGGCAATTCTGCCCGAGGAAGGACTAGGGCAAAATTGACATTTACATGCCGTGCATTTGGCACTTTTAAATGAGTGGCATGTAAATGTCGGTAAATGCAAGATGACAAATTAAATTTGTCATCTTGTCGATTTGGTGGATTTCCCCCGAATCTGACATTTTCATCTTGTAATCTGGCCAGAGTCAGATTACCGGGTTTCCCGGAAAAGGAAAATTGTCGATACATTTTACTGGCATTTTTTCCAGAAACCCTTAACCAGGGCCTGGATCCATACATAGTAGTCTAGTCTGCATCTGTTTGCACCACAGAGGGCCAAAATGCAGCAAAGCAAGAACGCAAGAAGCAAAAATACAGCAGCACCTAAAAAACAGTTCAACTGGCCCTGCCTGATTCTGAAATAACATTGCATTGCACAGTGACAGAAAATGCCCCATCCCATGCAATAAAGCGACAGCAGCAATGTTCACTAATTTAGAGTAATCACAAATCACCCAAGCAACTTGAAATAACTACCACATCTGGCACATGTGTAAATGAACAATAACAGTACAAGAGGAATTCCGTCCCATTAACTGATTGATCCCCCACCAGCAGTCAATACATGATTCATACATCTTCCCCTCACACCAATTTCATAGCATATGTACAAATACTCTCTACAGACTAAAATCTCAGTATGCCATGATCAGTGACAAAACATGATACCATCTGTGAACTAAAAAGGAGACAAGTCCAAACATCATGCAACCAGATGCACTTTTATTGGAACCATATAAAACACCCTGCCGACAGCTTACAGATGATGAAATACACAATGGTCAAGCAAAATGCTGACACCTGGGATGATGCAACACATGTGGCAGTCCAATGGCATCTTCTCAATGATAGACACATTCACACTTACCTAGAGCAGCCATAGCCCTACACCCATTAGCCGCCACCTTCCAAGAGCCCCAGAGCAAAACAGACATGCATGTCAACCACGGGTCATGGGCCATCCAAAATGGGCTAAGTTACAAAACATACGAATTACATTTTGGAAACCAAACACAGCAGGAGGGAGGTGGCTTCTGGGGATCTGATGGAGGAAATTGAGAAGAGTAAACGAGGTGTGGAAATTCGTAAACAATTCAAATGCTTCACATTTTGAGATACAGAAACCGAGAGACTCCGAACAGTTACGGAAACCCACAAGTGCTCAATTGAGTGTTTCCATGTGCCACAAGAAATTATTGGATCATATTTTGGTTTGTGTATCCCAAAACATATCGCAAAATGCAACCCAAGATCTGAAATGTAGTATACAGGATAAATTAGAACCTATCTGAATGTCTGTCTTTTTAATACAGTAAAAAACAGACTTTCAGATTTATTGTCTTTATTCTTTCTTTAACTATGAGGGTGTTCCTGGAGGTAGGGAACAGGTAAAAAAATAAAGGGGTAAGGAGGGGTAGAAGAATGGCAAACTAAAAAATATCGGAGCATGAAAAAATATCTAATATTTTTTAAAAAAATTAAAAAGCCTCAGTGGCGTGGTGCACAGATATGTTGTGCCACTGCCTCTGTTAGTTGAGCAATTCTGGGCTCCTGGGGAGCAATGGGGTGGCCACAGGTGGTGGAGATGTGAAAACAACTGTCTATCATTATGCCCCATACCATCACATAGCCAGGCACTGGTGCTAATGAAGGTCCCCGTGGTGCGAGGTTTGTCACTGACTCAGCAGAGTCAGGAGGGGGTCTTTGTTGTTGCTGTCCTCGGCTGGCATAGCCTCATCCTCCTCCGTGCCTGTGCCCAGGCTACACAGAGCACATTTGGCCTTGCGAGTAATGACATGGAATGTGCCATCAGTCTTGCGCCAGTGGTGGCAAAACATGTGCGAGAGCATACCTGTGGTGGTAATCTCACTGCCACCTTTAGAGAGGTCACCACATCGAATCACCCATAGGTAATTTGAGAACTGGCAGTGAACAAAATCTGCCCACTCCTTGTTGACTTGCCCACACACCAGAAAGTAGGGCCATGCAGGGGAAGACTTGTGCAGCTTCCTGCCGTTTTTCAGTTGAGGGTGAATAGGGTCATCAGTCCATTCATCCTCAGGGATGTCATCTTCATCAGGTCCACAAGCAGGTCCAGGAGGATCTGGTGGCTGGGATGCGCCAGCAGTTGCCATTTCTTCAAAAATGAAGATATCCACAAAAATAAGGAAAATGCAAGTCAAAGAGCTTCTGGCACACATACCATCAGCAGTCAGGCAAACCTGAATAAATAATTGGGTTTTGGGTGTGGCTATTTGGATATGAGAACCACGTGCCGAGATTAAGGCAGGGCGGGCTGATGCAAATTCAGCCAATCAGAAGTTCTTTTATTTCACTGAAGATTTGAGATTCATGAGTTTCAAAACAGGCAGGGGCCGATACTCACAATTTCAGCCACTCAGAAGTAATTTCATTTTTCCTAGGAATCTGAGAGTCATGTGTTTTGCTTCCACCGAGAGCAGCGTCTCATGCCTCATAATAGTTTACAGCCAATCATTAGCCGTTTCCTTTTTTTCCCAACCAATCATGATTGAGAAAAGCAGGTGTCTGATTGTGCACGTTCTATGGAAAGTTATTTATTTTACCACAGGTGGCATGCTGGGAAGCAGCACAACACCTGTGGTAATTGAAATACATTTTGCCTGTGGTAATTTATTTCAATTACCACAGTGGCATGCTGTGAAGCAGCCCTCCACCTGTGGCAATTGAAATAAATTTTACCTGCGGTCATTTATTTCAATTAACACAGGTGGTGTGCTGTGAAGCAGCACACACCTGTGGAAAATGAAATACATTTCACCTGTGATAATTTATTTCAATTACCATAGGTTGGGATTTAAATAAATTTCACCTATGGTAATTGAAATAAATTTCACCTGTGGTAATTGACATACATTTCACCCAAAATAATTTATTTCAATTACCACAGGTGGCGTCCTTTGCAGCACACCACCTGTGGTAAGTGAAATAAATTTCACCTGTAATAAATTATTTCAATTATCACAGGTGGTGTGCAGCTTCGCAGCATGCCACCTGTGGCAATAGAAATACATTTCCCCTGTTATAATTTATTTTAATTACCACAGCTGTCATTCTTCACAACACACCATGTGTGGTATTTGAAATAAATATATAAATAGGTAATTACTAAAAAAAAACATGACATTCAAATAAAAAACCTTTGGATAAAAACCCCTTAAGTATAACACAATGAAACCCATGAAATATCATTGCCATTGAGAATTAAAAAATGAAAACAGTGTCATTGGGGACCCCTTAACTTATGTTTTTTGCCCCATAGCACCTTTTTTAGTTTTTTGTATTCTTTATGGCAAGAATATTTAATGGGTTTTGTTGTGTTATACTTAACAAGGTTTTTAAACAAATGTTTTTTCATTGAATAGTGATTTAAATAGTTTCCTGATAGAAGGAAACAATTTGTCCTCAACAGAAATTGGACCACTGAAAAAGCTTCTTTTAATTTAAAGAAGTGATTCTTCAGTTGTTTCTTGAAGGGGTCCATTTTGTGTTTGGTTGTGTTTTGTTGCTAGCTGATTCCAGGATGCAGTGTGGTGGTGATGAATGATTGACCATTTCCCGATTTCCTTTTGAAAAATGGGCAATTCAAGAGACCAGTACAGTTTGATCAAAGTAATATAGCATATACTTGGTTCTGTGTGATCATGCCGGTGTTTTTACACCGGCATGCAATTATGCTGACACTCGGCATGGTACTCGGCACCTTCGGCACCTCTACTCCACCCATTTTAATTAAAAAAAATAACTCCAGGTCCACGTGGACCCCAAAAAAAACCACCGAAAACCCCTCTGAAATGTCGGCATAATTGCAGGCCGACATACAAAAGCCGGCATGATTACAGTAAGCGATATACTTTAACCCTTTAAGGCAAAATGTGTTTTATAATGTATCTGAGGCATCAAACAAGCTTCAAGTGGTAAGTACAGTGACATATCCACACTACATGTGAATATTGTGCCCAAAAAAATTGAGCACATTTTCATAACTGAAGCCAGAAAATACACTTTGTAAAAATAATTTCTGAGCTTAATTTCAACTTCAATAACTCATAAAGTTAATCCTTGATAAGTGGCCTATATGCCCAGAAGTGTTCTGTGCTAGCAGAAGAGTGACAGCACCTAGCACTTCTGAATTTTTCCAGAGGGTGAAACACAGTTAATATCACTACCCTGGGTAAGATCTGTAGCTTTTAATTTCATATTGATACAGTGCAATGTTTCTTTGTGCAAGAAGGTGTAAAGCCATGGCTAGAATCACACAGAAAAAATATCTCTTTTGTAGAAAATACTGAAATAAGTCGCTGTCATTAAATTTGAAATATGATTTACCAGTTGTGAATATGCACATTTAGAAATGGCAATTTCCTGCTTGGACTCTTTCCATGGTTGGAACATGGGGCTGAAGGTATGGTAAAATCCTGCTGTATGATTTTGTTGGAAAGAATACAAAATAAACAAATTGAATGTCGTCAACCATATGTCATAGTAGGAGGCGACAGAGAGGCTGTTTCCTCTATAAATCTTGGAGCTCTGCAATGAGAGTGTCATCCCACAATTGTGTACTGCAGCTGAAGACTCAATACGCTACCAGATCTCTCTCAGCCATGAAGATCTCTCTGCTTTGTCTGCTGCTGGCAGTTGGAAGCACCTTTAACTCTGGTGTTTCTGCAACTCCCTTGCTTGACAATTTTCTTGGAGGTACTATTGGTAATGGTAAGTATCCTACTCAGGGTTTGTATATCCATTTTAAATGTAGTACTAGGCAGCTAGGAGGCTACCCTCAGGCTGCCAGGTGCTCTCAGTTGAGAAGGAGGGAAAGTTAGTTAGCTTTATCAGTGCTGCTTTATCAGTTTGTTTGCTTTTTTCTTGCGAATGTCTATTCCTTTGTATGCCTTTCCTTCCTGACAGGTGCAAAGGTTCCAAGGTTGATGAGCAGCCCCAACAGATGGCTGTCGCTGCATCGGAGGCTATACAAATACCTCGTAACATAACATATCATAACTACAACTAAACAGCATTGGTATCCCACACAACTCAATTATGTCCTAAAATACAGTACACTGTTGCAACCACCACAACATAACCCTAGCCCACAACACACCACAACAATGTCATCCAACATAGCTGCGTTCTGGGCGCTACAGTCTTTGCTCCAGTTGAAGCACTTGAAATAATAAGATGGAGACTATGGTAGGAATCCTTGTCAGTGCCTGCCTCTAACTTTTAACATTCCACTTGCAATTATTTTTGGCAGATTTATGCACAATTGTTGGTCATTTTTTGTCTGCAGTTTCAAATATTTTGCAAAACTATAACCTTTTCAATCCTAAACAGGCTAACCACAGTAAGGGTCAATTCAGAGTAGTCTATCGTGGCCCTTTTAGCACAGTTGAGGGCCAAAATATATAAAATCAGGAATACAGTAACCAAAAACACAGCAGCAACTGATAAACAGACCAAGCAGCCATACATGACTCAGAAATGACATTGCATTGCATGGCAATAGAAGATACCCTGTCCCATGCACTAAAGTGACAGCAGTGATTTTTACTTATTTTGAGTCATCACAAACCACCCAAGCCACCTGGATAAATATATGTACGTATTCATTTATTTACTTTGTGTTTTTATAGTGCTCAGGGATCAGGGTGCTGTAGCTTTAGTCAAGATCATTCGTAGAGCTCATCTTGATAGAAAAAATAAGTCTCACATGCTCACTGGAAGAGCCAGGAAGATGATTTGACTTGAAGGTTGTGAGGCAGGGCATTCCACAAGGTAAGAGTGATGTAAGGGAAGCTGGCTCCACCAGCATGCTTCCTTGAGATTCTTGGAATAGCTAATGTATTCTGCGAATAGAGCAGAGAGGTCTGGGTGGGCAATGTCTTTTGAAGCAGTTGGCGAGATAGGTTGGAGTTTTGTTGTGCAGGCAGTGATGAGCCATGAGTTTAATCCTGCCCTTTACAGGTTGCCAGTTTCTGATCCTTTCTGGCATGGGAGATGTCTCTGTGGGAATATCCAGTGACCACCCTGAAGTTATTATTCTGTAGTGTTTGTTGTTTTTTCAGGGTTGTAGAGGTTACGGCCAGGAGGACATTGCAGCAGTCAAGCTGACCACTGGCTATAGCTCTTGCAATGGATGTACTGTTAGGAGTGCTTAGATAAGGTCTGAGTTGATTAAGCAGTTTTAGGTAGTAGGAAGAGGAGGATATGATAGAGTTTACATGTCTAGGCATGTTTAATTTTGTGTCTATGTAGATGCTAAGGGTTTTCACCTTCTTGGATACACTGATGTGATTGTTGTTAATGAGGAAGGATTGAAAGGCAGGTTCCACATTCTTTTATGTCACCATTCAAACATAGATGGTGTATAGCCATCCAGGTCTTAAGTGTAGCATCGATGTGGCTCAGGATTTTGGTGTGACTCTCAGGGTCACCAGTGATTGGTAAGACCACCTGGTTATCACTCGCACATTTTGTGTAGGTGATACCTAGGGTGTCTAATTCATCAAATAGGTGTTCGGTATAGATGTTATAGACATTGGGCAACACACAGGAGTCTTGGGGAACACCACAGCTGACTGGGATTGGTTAGAAGGTATGGTGTCGGTGAAGTTCTTTTGGCTAGGAAGGATTGGATCCACAAAGTGGCTTTAGGGGTGAAGTTGACAGTGTGCTTAACTCTTGACAAAGTGTTTGGTGGTTGGCCAAGTCAAAGGCAGCAGAGAGATTGAGCAGGATTAGTAAGGGAAGCCCTCTTGTGTCTCTGATACCATCAAGTTGGATTTTGAGGTCCAGGAGTGCAGTCCCCATGCCATGTCCTGGTCAGAAGCTTAAGTGCCTGGTGACTTGCAGGTGATTGGTTTCAAGGAAATGCTGTTTTTGTAAGTAGGTGACTCTGTCCGGGATTTTCAAGCAAAAGGGAACAGCAGTTATAGGACAATAGTGTTTGTGAGGATGGATTTTTTAAGTAGTGGCGTTATTCAGGAATATATACCAGAGGCAGGGACAGAGTTGGTAGCGAAGCAGCCATTGATGAAATCTGTAATTAGTGGGAGCTGGGAGTCAGAGCACTCTTTGATGAGAGATGTAGAGCACATGTTCTTACTTAAAGAGACAGGCTTTGAGGCCCTTTATGATGTCTATGACTTCTGATTTGGAGAGAGGTTGGAAGCTCAGGTGGTTGTTGGTGAGGTGCATGGGTTTGGCAGGCGGGATGGCAGGTATGGTTTGTAAAAAGAAACAGTTGGTATCAAATTTGTCTTTGAGTAGGTCTATTTTGTTATTGAGGTATTTATATGCACTGGTTGTGATGAAAGCAGGGCCAGGGGTAGCAAACATGCGCTTTATGCACAAACACATCCCTTTGTTCAGTGCCCTAGGCCTGTCTCATGCAGGGTCCTTCCAGGATAACTAGGGGTGTCAATAAACCAGGATTGTCCACTCTTATGTGCAGTCACAAAAAGTGCTAACCAAAGAAAGCAATGGACTCAGGATATTTCAAAACAAGAACACTTGTTTATTAGCTCAAAAAATCAGGTAGGTATGTTAGAGCAAGAAGTGGTTACATTATGCACTGCACCTTCACCAGGTGAGTGGTTCCAGTACAAGCAATCTAGGTACGTACAGGATACATCTAGTTTCTAGTCTCTAGTGGTTTAATCATCACACAGCAAGTTCAAGTAGTTTTGTCAAAGTCAGTTACAAGGCCAGTACCACAGACAAGAGGCACAGGGACTCACCACTCCAATGACTCCGGAAGGAAAGAGGTAGCCTTTCCTCCAGTGCACTGCTGCTGGGCCAGGGCAAGCTAGGGCAGCTCGCATGCAGAAGACCAGGTGCCCCCTCAAGCCCGTCTTCCTCAGTAGATTCCCCTCTGCCATGAACACACCACTTGTCTGTCACTCAAGCTTACCTACTAAAATACCCCCCCCAGCTTTGGTGGGAAGCCCCAGCTGGGGTAAACTATTCCCTCTTCCAATTGGGGGAGGGGTTTCACCCCCAGATGGAAGAGTCCCAGCTCTAGACCCTAAGTCTGCTGCTAGACTGAGAAAGGGAAGGCCCATAGTGGTAGAATCCACACCTGGGAGCTCTCACAACACTCCTTTGACTGCCTGGACAAAGGGAGCTTGGAGTAGGCTGCATTCCAGTCACTGCAGGGTGCTTGGGAGAGGCACCTACAGAGGAAGAGGGCAGAGGCAGACATCAAAAGAATCCCCCTAATCTTCCTGCTGGGTGTGAAACCCACCCAGAGGAAGCACAGTACTTTGCACACCAAACTTCCCCCACCGGGAAGAATGCCTATCTAGGAACAGGCTATTTGGCTGCTCCAAGATAGAGACTAACCCTAGAGGGGGCTGTAAACACATTTTTCCAAGCCTGGAGAATCGGTTTGGCAACCCCTGACCACATGCAGCAGTGTGGACCCATTTTCAGAACAAAGCGATGTGGTAACTTCCAGAAAAGGGGGACATATTCAGAGGAGCACCCAAACAGGGAATCATGCATTGGTTCAGAGCCAACCCACCCAGGGGAAGCAGACACACTTTTCCATGCATCCACAGTTAAATCATAACAGTGTTATGAATTAACTGTGATTTTTAATGGGAGCCTTGAATGCCGCAGTTAGAGGCTCCCATGTTAAACATGGGGGAGAACATGTTTCAAGTACAACCATGGTCAAAGACACGCACTGGAGCATTTCTCATGCGGTTAACTGTAAAACATGCTCCCACACACACCCTGAGCTAACCCTAGCCAGGAAGGGTCGAGCAAGGGATGGGGTATAGGAGGGGGCCCCCTATGCTCACTAGCTGATCATAGGGCAGAGATTTCCAGGCTCCTATGGACACAGAGGGGCCCTCCCAGTGGCCCTCCCCACCTAACCATGCAGGCTAGGGGTCACTCCAGACTCCAGCAACGACTAGGGGCACCAAAGGGAACACCCTAACCCAGTGGTTCTCAAACTATGGGTTGTGACCCTTTTTTGGGTCACGGAGCCATGAAAGTTGGGTCCCAGGCTGAGAACCAGGAAAATTACAGTGGGTCATGA
>JAVSBX011082679.1:0-15373 GCA_033119125.1 Desmognathus anicetus
GGCATGTGGGCGGGGTGTGGGCGGCCACATCCCGCCCACATGCCGGCGCTAGCCGCCATCTTGTTACCACTCGTTCATTTAGGCTGCCAATTCCAACAAGTTTATTTTGCACTGGGGCAGGGTAGGCCCCTTCAACCTGGGGTTCCCCCCCCTCTGTTTTCCCTTAGGGCAGACACTGTTTTTTGCTCCCTTGCGCAGTATGGTCTTCAATGCTTTTGCAGTTGCAGTTCGCCAATTGCCGTTCGTTAACTTTTGCAAGTCTCGGCTATATGCCGTATCACGGTATCTGCATTTGGGGCCTTTAAGATGCTGCTTTTACTTGGAATACGGTAATGTCTTTAGCCCTTGTGGCCCGACACTCACAGGTGTCTTGGGTTTGCGCAACCGCTGTGTAGGCCTTTTCCATTGTGCTCCTGCTATCCTACCGGGAGGCCTTGAATCGGACCAAGCAGCCTTTGAAAGTGAGTAGCTCCCCACGGGGTTTTGGATTTGTGATTGGGCAATTTTGGGGGGTTTTCTGACGTGCCTTTGGTTTCCCCTCAGATTTGGCTGAGCTCTAAGCCCGTGCTTGAGGAGTGGGGGTTGCCCATTTGATTCCTGTTTCGAGTGCGCTGCGGCGCCGTTGTCAATTTTCTGGTGTAAGTAGTGTCTATCCAGGACTTGGCCGCCCCGGTGTAGCCTACCAGTATGTTGACGCGGTTTCCATTGGACGAAAAAGTTACAGCAGAAAATCTGTCAAACTAGCTGTTTTTTTAGAAAAAGTAAATTACCGATGATTTGAGTGAGGGTATATAACAGTGCAGACTCTTTTTACGTTTAAAAAAAAAAAAGAAAGCTAAACCTAGTTTTGTATTTTATACCTCAATGCGGTTTCTGAGCAACATCCCCTTTTTGCACAGGACCGTAAATACACACTGACAGTGGGGGTCATTAATTAACAAGCAGCTCTAACAGTCTGTTGATGACGCATGTGCCCTGTCTCTTTTCTATTTCGATTGCATTGTTTACTGTTTTGCTTCCCTTGACTGGGGGCTAAGGGAACCTCGGCGTGACTGCGCGCGCTCGGGGTTGGAAAAGCGTGCGCATGCACAGGGATGCCGGTCATGGCGGGTGGCGGGAAAAGGAAATCTGGAGACGCAGCTGCACAGCAGGTATAAATTCGTCAGTCAGTACACAAATTCGTCTCCGGTGTGTACCTGCGCTGGCTGAAGAATGGTGACAAAGCAGTGAATGCACTGGTGCGCGCTCAGGTTGTGGGAGGGATACCCGTTATGAGTTAAGGGCTTTAACTTCGAAAGTGGTGTTTATTCAATTGAAGCCACCTTTAATCTTCTACCACCAGCTAGCGGTTGGGATGATGCGCGTTTTAACGTAACCCTCAGTGCCTCAGTATTTAGCCAAAAATAAATTAAGCAAATATTTCTGCAATGTCTTGTGTGTCAGAGTTTGTTTTCCTCTCTTGACAGACTTTGTTGCATAGGATATCCTTGCACTGGCTTGCGTTAGTCTCTAACAGCTATTTACACCGTGCCAGTGGTATTCTCTCTGAGACCTGCCTTCGGCACTCTTATCCCCAGTTCTCTTTATCGCCCCGTTTCAATTTGTAGTCGTGTGCCCATCGCTCTCATGCTGTCCACCTGGTCCTCTTTCTTTAGCTTTAGTTACTTTAGATGCACTTGCAAAGCATAAACTTTTGTTCTAAACTACTATTTTGGGAAACCTACGCAGCAGCATGTGATAACTTGCTTCTTTAAAGGAACAGTCAAGGGGGCAAATATCAGTGCTATTTTTTAATGCATATTAAAGTACGCAATCACTACTTTAAAATGCACATTGCATGAACGCAAATGTTTCTTTGGTTTTTCCGGTTTTACACAATTTGCCTACTGCTCTGCCATACCCCCTTCAACAAGGGAGCCTCTCTAAGAAAAACAGGTCAGAAACTGGGGCAATTCGAGCATTCGGGCTTTCTGCAGATAAGTCAAGTCATTGCTATTCCAAAGGTAGAGGGGCAGAGGGTGGGGGGGAGGCGGGGGACTAGGAAAAATCGCATTTGGTGACAGGTTTATTTACTGCCTGGTGGTTGTAAAGAAGGAACGTGTGCTCTTACAGAGGGCTTCACTTAACCACGTGGTACACCATGTGGCTCTGTGACACACTGAGGCTATCGAGGCATCGTCTTCAGAATTTCAGGGGGAGTGGAAATGCTGCAACTTTAAAGTCGTTTATCGCAGCTACTGATGAACCGCAGTTTACACTGCGCGCCATAGCTGCATCAGCAGGAGGCCTGCAGCTCATTGAAATGACACTTACAAATAGAAAGTAGACACGTAAAAAAAAAAAATCCCCCCCAAAATGTGAAAAGAATTTGCCACTTGAGACATAACAAAGCCGAGGCCTTTCCGATGACAACATAATTAAAGCAGATCGTTCAATGGCTTCCTGCTCCGAAGACAAATCTGCAAGGCGGCTTTAAAGCGTAAGTGCTACATGTCAGGGGAGATATGCGCGGTAAAGGCCTGTTTGGAAAGCGCGAGATTGGTAGCTGCTCCTCGCAATTATATATGTGTCACTCAGACAGACACCCACGTCCCTTCTTCTGGGAACAGCGCGCGGCGTGGGTGGAGGGTGGTGCAGTTGGGATGATTCCCACAGAGACTGTCAAAGGTCACCAAGTGTGACAGAGAGAGAAAGAGGGGGAGAAAGAGAGCGCGAGAGAGAAAGACAGAGAGAAAAGGGGAGACAGAGAGAGCAAGAGAAAGAGCGAGAGAAATGGAGACAGAGAAAGAGAAACAGAGAGACAGATATTCCTACAGACTACCAAGATTCTACCACGCCTTCATCTTTCAGGGATAGCACCTAGAAGCCCACCAACGCTTTGCCCATGAAGTTACTGTTCTGTAGATTTGGGACTGTGGGGTTCTACAAGTGCTCTGGTCTGCTGTAAGTTCCTGATAGCTTAGAGTGTTGCAACGTGATGCAGCTACTGCAAAGTGCTCCGACTCAGGGCTGGCGTCAGGGCATTGCAATCCTAGCTATTGGAAGGGGCTTCACCAAATTGTAGCTACAAAAGCCTACAGGAAGAGTCCGGTCTATGTCAGCCACTTTCCTTTTTTGCAATGGGCCCATCCTAATTTTCAGATTTAGGGCATTAGGAAGAGATGGACGAAAAACTTTGCGTGAAGGCGAAAGTTAGAATTTTGCCGACTTTTTTCGCTTCGCTAGCCCCCCACGAAAGTTGTGCGTTTTCACAGGGGCTGGTGAAGCGAAAGAAGCCTGGGGACATTTGTCCCCCATCCCTCTTTTTTTTTTTTTTTTTTTTCCTGCCCCTTGGTAAGAGGGAGGAAATGCTGCAAAGTGCCTGACACAGTCAGACACCATGCAGCATTTAACATAATATTAAATTGACCTCCCCCTCGCAGAGGGGGAGGCCAAATCAATAAATAAATCAAAAAATAAACATGTGATCACGTGTGCATGCACCGTCGGGTTGGATTTATGGACTCGGCTAATTCACAACGCAGTTACGTGCTGTTTAACTTTAAGACTGGTGTAACTCCCATTAACAGCAATGGGAGTTACACCAGTCATAAAATTAAGACATCACGTAACTGCATTGTGAATGAGCCCCTCAGTCAGATTAGATCCATCCTTTAATACAATTCAACAAGGGCTGCCATTTAAACAGACAACATTAACAAGCATTAGTAATGCAATGCCTTTTCAGTGTTTATTTAAAAAACTGAATCATTTTTTTAAATAAACACCGAAAAGGCATTGCATTACTAATGCTTGTTTTTTTTTTTTCCCCCCCGCAGTGAAAACGCAAAATGCCTCTCGACTTGCCTTGCCACAAGGTAGAGCATTTTAATTGCTGCACAACAAACTAGCGCCCCTCTTTCTGCCCTGCCAGAAGAGGGAGCCGTTCAACTTCCCTGAAACAAAAGAAAGGAATTAAACATCCCCAACTGCAAAAGGGTGTCCCTAAACCGCAAAGCACCTGAAAGCTGAGATGCGAGCGCTTTGAAGAGGGACGGGCAGGCACAGCTGACTCCCACTCCTGCCCGGTACACTCTCTCCAGTGCCCGTGGTCTCGATGGCGAGAAGGGGGGCGGTGGGGGCTGGGCGGTAAGGGGCTAGCATGTGCTGATTCTGGGCGAGTGAAAGAAACAAGCTCTGCTGTCACCCATAAAAGAACTCCCCCCACCCTATTCCACGAGAGACGGCTCCTTTGTTAGGAAGTGTATTTAATTTGTTAAAAAATAAAGTGGAATAAAGTAAGTGCCAGGGCTGTAATAATTTCCTTGGGAGTTCAAACCACGACTTACTATGATCCGTCAAAAGTGCAAAGATGCTACTTTTTTTTGTGTCATAGTAACGTCCCCGCTGAAATTGGCAAGCCAGAAATATAAGAGACTAGGCGAATCAATTCTATATTAGGCTACAGGCCCTTCTCACCGATTTCAATGCACATGTTTGAGTGCTACTAAAATAAGGCCATAGGAGCGGCAACACCACAGCAGCGTGGTGGCATCTGCAGATCAGCGCAGACCGCAACACTGGCTGAATAATGACAATGGTAAGCTGGCATCACAAGGGTTAATAGGTAGGGGAGAGAAGTTGACTGGCGGCATTAGGATGCCGTGATGAGGGAGTGGGAGAGGGCGGCTGCAGGCGGGGGAGAGGAGTTTCCCAACATACTAATAGACTGAAAGGTGCTGACCAGAGGGAGGAGGGTCATGACATTGCCTCCATCCCCCACCCACTCCAACAGACAGCGCTTCAGGCACATCAAAGCCTGATCTTGATCAGGGACTTCTATTGGGTGCTGTTCACATGTAGAGACAATCGCTCAAACACCAATTTTTCCCTATTGAGAGGAAACCAATTTATATTTTAAATACGAAACGCTCTACATTGACATTTAACAAATTCAGCACATCTCGCTCTGACAGCTGCGCAGAAATGGTAAACAACTACCCAGTGCGCTGTTGTGGAGAAGAGTCGCTTTTATTACAGCTGGAAGAGCAGTAATGGATGCACGTTTACAGATCACGCTGTACTAGTAAGCACTCAGTTTACATGGAACACTAAAGACTCACAAAACAGCTCATTTGCTTAAAGCTGTGAGTCTCAGGAAGTTCCTGGACACACATTGAACTGCCGCAGCTGCTTCAGATAATGCCTGCAGAACATTGCCTGAGTTTTGCACTTTGCCCGTAACGTGTGTATTTGTGTATACACATGTACCTGATGTTTTAACTTTGGCATAACTGGTCTTGCAAGAGGCAGATCCTTCCAATATGTTGCTCACAAACAAGAGGCTGTGCCAGGCCTAGACAGAGAAGGCAGTGGATGCTACATACTCATTCATTTTTTCCTCTGCAGATTAAGAAGAAAGAATTTCAATGTAGCATCCTCCACAGGGATTGTGAAAACAATCAGGTCTACCACAAAATGGATGCAGCCTGCGAAAAAAATCAAGCACTGATAAGCTGTGCTATTAAATAGCTTTAAAATAAAAGGTGTTTTAAGAACACTTTAAAGAAAAACTAAAAGTGGTAACTGAACTGTCCCTTTAATGATCAACGTACACTAATACCGATTCACTAAAATCAATTTTTAAAATCCAAATGTACCCTTCTGTCAACTTGCTCAGACTGGGAGACAGAATAATAAAGTAACACCCTCTAATTTAAGTTGGTACCACAAATTATTTTGTGGAACAACGGATTAACCCCAGTTTTTAAATCGTTCACAACATTAGTTCCTGCTTTATTCAAGCCCGTTCCTTCTCCCATTGAATAGTACTTTGGCTGCGTGATTATTGTAATACAATCAGCCGCATGCTCACGATACTCTGCTAGGGGGGCAGCTTCTCACAGTCTGGGGCTGTTCATTGGTAGTCTCTTTTGAAATGTTAAATGGTTTGTTGATCTCTCCAATTAAGGATGAAATTAAAGGGGCACCGTCATCACAATGAACACAAGACATTTAAAGGTGTTTTGTAAGGAACAATAAAAACTGCCTATACTTTTTTCTATTTTCCTTGAAAATTGTATCTTTTTATATAGTTATATTGCCAAAATGTGATGTTTTTAGGCATTATTCCACAGCTTGCTTCTACAGGACAGCAAATGTATAGGAAACCTTAATGCAGCTATTTTTGTGTGCGAATTTTGACCGAGGAAATCAAGGTAATGCATTACTTTAAAAGTGCATTTGTAGTAAAATGAAGCATTTTTTTTAGACAAATTACAGTTTATTGTAAGTTTTGAGGAGAATGCAAAAAAGCAGAGATTTGGCCCTCTTAGTACCTCAAATGTACAGCTTCGATTGACACTCCTAAACCACCCATAGGAAATATACTTTCTTATGTTGTTCTTGTGAAAATCTCTGTAATTGCTATGTCTTTAATATACAATACTTAGCTTATCTTCAAACTGTTGTCTAACTTTACCATTTCATGCTCATATTGATGAACTTCATATTCTGTAGTTTTCTGTATAGATAATCTATGGCAATGTATCAAATATACTTCATTCACCCTATAGTCTTAGAATGTGCAGTCATACAGCCTGTTTACCATGTAATGAAACCTCTTACCCCACTTACTGTTTCAAGATTTACTAGTTCTTCTATTATGCTGGATGCGTAGTGTTCCTCTGGCTCAAGGCTTACGCTCCAAGCTATCATTATCTTACTTATGTTACGTTAGCTGGGTTTTCGTAGGACGCTTCTAGACCGCTTTTGTAGTAATGGTGTGCAAAGAGCTGTTGTGGGGTCTTCAACAGTCTGCTTATACGTTTTATATAAGCTACGAGTAGAGTACTCGTTCTGACATCTGTGTGCAGCCTGCTATCACAGGTTCAAATCCCGGCAGGGCCAACTTAGCCCTTCATCCTTCCCAGGTCAATAAATTGACTACCACTCTATTTCAGCGTTTAGATACCTGCGAGTTTGAAGCACTATATAAGCACATCTGGTCTAACTACCATGGACAGCAACAGGAGGTACTACAGACGTAAAATTAAGACAGCAAATAACTGCTTTGTGGATTCAGCCACATTGTTAGCATGCGTTGAGCCTCATGTTGAGTGTGGTGGAAACAAAAATGTATATTTTCGTGCACATTTTTGTATCCCTTCCATTGGCAGACTGCAGCAGATTCATGGCACACAACATGATATTGCCCTAAATACAACATATATTTAGAGTGACATTGATACCATCAAATTCCATGTCAAACTCGTTCAAATTATGCAAAATTTGTTACCTCTGTCATGGAACATCTGTGGCCCACTCTGGTCCAGTGTAACTGCCATTCGAATTACTGTGAATTACACAAGACAATGGGGTTGTGCCACAAAACCGGTGTTGCCTTTATTTTATACCTGGTGTAACTCCCATTGCTGTCAGCAGTCCACTCTACAACGGGACACTTGCGGCCACAAAAGTGCTCAAGTTACTAGCATGTAAGTACACGCAGTGACTGAGCGTGAGCAATGAAAACTTTGCCAGCCACATGCCCCCAACAAAATTGCTGCATTTCAAAACTTTTGTTGAACATTTTACTTCATTCCCCAAAGTGCAAACTCGTAAAAGGTATGGCATTACCAATGCTTGTTTGAAAACAGCACACAATGGATGTTGCTATGACGGCATGGGTTAGGGCTTTGTAGTGGTGCAGTGCATTCATAGAGATGCCAAACCTAGAAGTTAGAGCGTCAAATTTATTCAAAAATACAAAAAAATTAATTTGACAGCATTTCATTTTATACCAGTTGCTGTGGGACTTTTCATCAATCTACACAACCACCCCTTGTTCTCTTCACCATTTTCTGAGCTGTTCAAGAATGTAGGAGTTGCGTGAATTTGTCCCACCTTCCTAAGCCAAAAGTCTGAAGGCATGTAAATTGAACGCAATATTGAAGAACTAGCCTAGCTGTTACAAAAGTATTGAAATGACCACAGAATGTCTTTTTAAAACCGTGTTCTGGAAAGTTGCGAAAATGGCAATTTCAGAACTGCAAACAATGCGTTGATCCCATGCACAGAAAAAAAAAACGTTTGTCTTGCAGGTTTGTTTTGCCTTTTCTGAAAAAATTCAATATTTTTGTAAATTTCAGACACCACCCATGCGCGATTCGCAATTTTTTGGTGTCATTAGATTGCCCATCCTGTTAAAAGAAAAGGAGCGAAAAATGGCTGTGATTGGTCAAGCCAATCAAGTTAATCTTATAAGTAAGCGCACCATCAAACCACCAATAACCGGCTCGGCATTAGAGGGTGAAATGGCCTTAGAAGCAAATGGGTTAATAAATGTCACTGGTGCTAGTGGGGGGAGGGATAGCTCAAGTCCTCCTCACTAAATATTAAGTCTCACCTTATGGTGCACTAGCTGCTGCCAGTTCATAAGTGGTAGGTATGAGGCTGTTTGTGGTGGAGGCGGGGAGAGTAGGAAGTGGACTAGCCCCCACTGCCCCTCTGTTTATATAATGTCCCTAGCACCAGTGGTGGGGGGGGAAGAGGGATACCGATCCCCTCCATATTTAAATAAATCCTCGTTCTCTAGTGGTTATCACACTGCAAGAGCCTTACTTTGGATCTTGCCGTGGGTGGGGGCCTCGGAGGGGCTCATTGTACAGCTGACATTGTCAACTGCAAACACCGCAAGGACAGGGAGCGGGTACACCCACTCCCTGTCCATGCGGTGTACTGGGGCCGCAAGTGTCAGCTCATACATGCGCAATGTATTGATAGTCGCGGCCCTGCCCACCACCGTCATCAGATGGTGGTGGGTGGGGCCAGGTGTGCTGTAACATTGTGATTGCAGTGCGTTAGCGCGCCTGGCCCACGAGCGGGCACTGTTTCGGGGGATTCAAATCGGGTCTTCCGAAACAGTGCCGGCTTGGGGAGGGCTCATCTTAAAGATGACATGTTGGCTTTCAGATGAGCCCAGCAGTGTTTTTCGGGCTTCCCTGCCCCACAGCAGTTGTTTACCACATTGTGGTAAACAGCTGCTGCAGGGCGGGGAACCCCGGCTCGAAATGAAAAGGGAAGGCTCTTCCTCTATCGGGCATTTGGGGGCCCATTGTTCTTTGGTGATACACCACGTGGCTCCCCAAAGAGCAATGGGGCAGAGGACATGATGGTTGCATCCTCCGTGTGGCAGCGATGCATACGGAGGACGTGCTCATCACATACTCCACCTGGAAGGGGTTAAACAGAACAGCTAACGAGGCTTTGTTTAAATACCCCAACTCACACTACTGTACATAAACACAGCGGGGTCAGCCACTGTTTATGCACAGTCATGTTTATGTACTTGATATTCTTCTATTTAACAACATCATCTAATGCTGCTGAGTTTCAATACAACTAAAATAAAATGAAATAAAATATTGAATTTTTATTTTAATTATTTTAATTGTCTTTTATTTGTATTCAACCTCAGCATTATTAGCTGCTGTGGTTAAATAAAATATTCATTATAAGCCGGTCAGCACAGCACTTTGAGTGCTCGTCCTGACATGTCTGTGCATCCTGCTGACGCAGATTTGAATCCCGGCAGGACCAACTTAGCTTTTCATAATTCAGAGGTCAGTAAATTGAGTACCACATAGTGGGATAATAACCAACTATTATTTCAGTGCCTCGATACCTACGTGTTTGTAGCGCTATATGGTAATAAGTTATTACAATATAGCGCTGGACGCATTGACCGCTCTGTTTAAATGAAATAGTTTGTAATGGTATATTTATATACAGCAGCATCAGCTAGTGTTTTGTAGCTTTCCATCTTTGGCAGAGGGAAAGTGTGGTGTTTGGTTTCATACTTACTAGTGTATTCAAACTGAAGGTTTTTCTCTATTTTTATATGCAAGGTGCAAGGTTTTGTGGTTATATTTGTGGTTTTTTTATTTTATTTTTGCAATTATCCTTACTAGGATAGCAATACGTTTTTGGACAGTATAGTTTGGATTTGAAAGATTTCGTATATTTTTTTACAGTAGTTTTTCTTGGCATCAATTATTGCTTTATTTTCTGGATGAAGCTTTTTTCTTTTCTTAATATTTCCAACCTGTTCTTGAACCGGTTAGAAATATTTTTAAAAAAAGACACTTGCAGCAGATGTTTCTGATATTTAGAATTGCATGTGTGTTTTTGTATCAAAATTATTGTATATATGCAACATTTTCCTCGTCCTATGATAGGAGGCGGAAAATGTAAGAATTGTGTTTTATTTCCATCAGAGCATGATTAACTTTTGAATCGTATCACTGTGCATCACAGTAGATTCGAATTACTATAAACTCCTATCATTTGGGAAATGTGCACTAATTACTTAATGTAAGGCGGCAAAATCTGTTAGTTAGCAAACCACTATATACATAGTAAATTGTATAAAATACAGAATAAATAATTCACAATTGTAACATTATCTACATTTACTTGAAATGCCATACAGGTTTGTCTGGCATTTACTTACCTGTTAACCCCTTCCAGGCTAAGCATGTGTAGTACATGTCCTTGACCCCACTGCTTTTTGGGGGGATCCACACCATCGATCCCCAGACAGCATTGGGGCTGCAGGGGACCAATATCGAATGGGAAAAAGTTTCACCTGCAATATCGGGCCCCTGTTTCCCAGCAGCAAGCAGCTGTTTGGTAAGCAGGTGATCGCTGCCGGGTACCCAGAAGAGAGCTGCCGGCATTCAGACCATCAGCAAGAGCCGTGCAAATAATGCCCCGCTCTCGCTGCCAGTTGGATACTGGCAGCGCGGGGGTGCTAGTTTGAAAGCTGACCGTGTCTGCTTTCAAACGAGCCCCCCCCTTCCCGGGTGGTTAATGTGTGGTAGTAAAAACTAAGTACCCGCACACACCATGTCGCAGAAAAAATTATTTAAAGAAAACTTGTAATTAAATTGTATCGGTGCAGGAGATGCACCTCGTGTGGTTAAACGAGGTAAACCATACCAAGAGACCAGACAAAAAGTTGTCTGATCTCCCGCACTCACAAAAGAAAATCCACCTCAAAATCTAACAACTCACTACAGTATGTAAGTCAACAACAATTTCAATTTATTCAATATACAAAATAAATACCAACAGGAATCCCTATCACCTATTTAACACACTAAATAATCCTAATTTCTATAACTAACATTTAATAGCTCACTCGAATCAAAAGAAAGCGCAAGAGATGAAGACAGTTTGTTGTAATCTTCTTCAATTGTCTGACGCGTTTCAGGGTCCCTGCCCCATCTTCAGAGAAATCGCGCTTACAAAATTATGTCTCACTGTATATACAAGCAAAGAAAAAAGGGAAGCATTAATAAAGCAGAAGTGATCATACAAAGGTCCATCTTGTACTCACAATTTATACGACGTATAAAAGGCACCCTGATTTCAAATTGACAACATTAATAATAAAGATGCACTAAGGAAATGTTTCTATTACCCATACATGCCACACTCAGAGACGGTAGACCACCACTCTCAAGGGTAAAGAAAAAGCTGACCAAACACCTTGCATATAAGAGCACAAAAATGTACTATGAAAGCCGGACAGTCGTCGTAGGAAAGAACACAGTGCGCTCATCCGCGGACGCTGTGTCCGGCTAAAATGCAGTAGTAGTAAGCAGACTTGAACCAGAGGAATATAACATAGTTCCAAGGTTGGACCGTAAAGCATAAAGTTATACAAGTAAAGATCCTTGTCCACCAACTACCATTATTCATCATGATACAGGGGTGTAAAGAGCCTAAAGGCTGCTGTACGATAAAAAAACTGCAAAACAAAACCAGCAGGGTTGTACATCAGGTATTGTATTGTATTAGGTATGCCTCACCTGGCCACCCAGTATGTCTCTTCCTAAACATCGGGTCGAATTGGCTGGCTCCACATGTATGAACGATTCATCAAAGGAGGATAATGATACAAATAATCTAAAACGAAAAAAACTAACTGTGAAAATACTGGTTTACCTATTTACATCTCGTGTCACGAGACCGAGGGAAAAAAAAGAGAAACAATCAAACTCACCTAAGGGTGTCCCCTCGGTTCCTCCATGAGACGAGACGCCGTTCAAATGCAAGCCGCGCCAAGTAACTACAGGAGAATTCAAAGCTCCATCAATGGAGTATTCAGCAAAGGGGCATGGTATCTGGCATAGAAGAGGAATTATCTGTACCAAAATAAAACCGACGAACACCCACTGCAAATGAAACAATAGCCGATATTACAATTGGACAAAAGACTAAATGAAAAAAACAAAATTTAATCTAAATACCGAGTGCAAACCGCCACCGACTTACCACAAGAGGCTGTTATGACTCCACATGCAGAATCTGGCCTCGTCTCCGCGGAGGTTACTGTTCAAATGAGAACACCTTAAATGCAAAGACGCCGAGCGGGACTTAATTGAAAAACGCCCATGTATTGCGCGCCCGCCGCAGGGGGTCGGCAGGGATAAACAAAATCACAAAATGTATGGGGTATACTCATCAAGTCAGTTAAATGACTTGTAAAACCAGGATGTGAAAAAATGTGATGCTGTTAAAAAATTTGTAAAGAAAATACTGTCAACAGGTAACAAACGAAACAAACCAAAGGGTTACAGAATGAACAGAATGCTGGGAGATGTAGTGTGAACTCGTAAGATCTATGTTAACGATTGATGGGTGTTGATTTTTATGGACGGCGTGAGCACTTTTGTTCAGCCAAACAAAATGACAAAACAACAAGCGAGAGACAGAGCAATGTAGTGCGAACAACACGGGACATATGCCAACCGGCAACCAGATTGAACCACTCACAATGTACATGCCAACTCGCAAGCACTCGACCCACCTCCAACACGCCAGTCGGCGTGCCATGACAACTAAATCAAAAGAAGAACCGCTACTATAATGAACAAAGAAATATCGACAGCCCGATACACACCACCATTCATCCAGGAGCTGCCGCCCATGGCGTGCCCCAAACACCAATTTGTGCCTCTTGCCCAAACACCACAAAAAAGTAAAAAGATAAATAAAAAGTAAAAAGAAAGAGGGGAAAAAAGGGGGGGAGGGAGAAATAGCTTGCTTGCAAAAAGATATGATAAACCTAAAACTAGAGGCCCGAATAAAAACCTCTCATGTCCAGGAAAAAACGTTGTAAATAGACAACCATCACATTACCATGCTGGTTTAACCCCCGATGAACATGCCAGCAGGCGTGATCTGTTATTAAGATAAACAAAAGGGAAAATGCTAGAATACAGAGAGATGTAATAGTCTAATAGCACACACAGTTGTATATCTCAATGCTGCCTCATGTGAAATACCTCGAACATATGTTGAACAATGGAATAACATCATACTCATTTGTGCCTGGTGTCAAGATCACGCTAGTGTAAAATGAAAAAAGAAAAAGGGAAGGGAAAAAGGAAAAAAGGGGGGTGGAAAGGAAGAAACAAAAGATGAGAATGAGACAGATGAGTATTGCTAATGAAGCCCAGAGGATTACTAATGCTAACACAAATACAAAACTGATTTATGAGAGGCATCAGTGAACAACAGCAATGTGGTAGACAAGCGTTGGAAATTGCCAAACGGGTCACTATTACTGAAAATACATGTGCAAGACTGGCCTTCAACTTAAATGAAGATTTGTTGTAACAAAAGTAGTACTAGCAGGATCTAGATTTAAACACCAAGTCATTATCACAAGTATTCATAGAAAAATAAATAGTCCAAGTTGCTCGTTCATGCCCTTCGGTGTGACTGAATCCAATTTGTCAATCCACAAACATTCCTTTTGTAGTAAAAAATGTTCTCTATTGCCACTCCTTGCTGTTTTAGGTACTGCATCAAGAACCTGAAAGCGAAGTTGATTGACATTATGTTTATGCTCGTTGAAATGACAAGCAACTGGAGATTTTACATTGCCTGTTCTAATCGCACTTTTATGCTCATTTAGTCTTTCCCTCACAGGTCGGGTTGTTTGCCCAATGTATACAAGGCCACACGGGCATTTTAACAGATACACCACAAATGCAGACAGGCATGTAAAATAGCCATTAATCAAAAATGTATGCCCACTGTGTGGATGTGAAACTGTAGGTCCTTTAATTATACAATTACAGTTACTGCAGTTAAGACACGGAAAGGTGCCTTTTTGAGGTGCTAGGACCATTTGTGATTGTTGGCCAGAGTTTGTCAGCCTTTACTAGATCTCTAATGTTTCTAGCACGTTGGTAAGCAAACATAGGAGGATGTGGAAAGATTTTTTCCAGACCAGGATCGATGTGAAGAAGTGACCAGTTCTGTCTCACGATTTTATAAATTTTATATGCATTTGTATTGTACTGATGAACAAAGACCATACGGTCCTTGTCACGTTTTGGTCTCTGTACTAGCAAAGATTCCCTAGAGACTGAAGTACCTTCCTGTATTCGTTTGTTCAGTTTCTCAGATTGATATCCCCTCCTTACAAGTCTCTGTCTGTATGTCGCAGACCGAGTTGTGAACGTGTCAGTCCATGAAGGTTCTGGATATGATTTTTAGGATGACTGGTGGCGTGAAGAAAGCTATTTCTATCTGTTGGTTTCTCAAATATGTCAAAGACAAAATCAGTGCCTAAAATAGAAACAGATGTATCTAAAAAATTTACCCCAGGTGATCCAATAGTTGTGGGAAATTTAATCAACCCATGTACTTGATTCAAATACTGGAGAAACTCATTGAGAGTAGATAAATCATCGCGCCAGATCAATAAAATGTCATTGATAAATCTATACCAACAGACAATTTTATCGTGCTATGGTTCAATTAGGATGGAACGTTGTTCAAAAATGCATAAAGATGTTTGCATAACTTGGCGCAAGATTAGAACCCATCGATGTGCCTTTGATCTGTCTGTACCAGAATTTATTAAAACAGAAGTAACTGTTAGACAGAATAAAGGTAATTAATTGCACAACAAACTTTACTGGACATCTCAACGGATTTTTTCTTTAAGGAATTCATCCACCGCGTGTATGCCTTCACTATGTGGTATTTCAGTGTATAGACTCTTGACATCTGTGGTTGCCAGTATGCTGTTGGCTGGTAATGGTGCAAGTTTAGAAACCTTATTAATAAAGTCAGTTGTATCCTTTAAATATGTCGGAATCAACTCAATTAGTGTTAGGATTCCACCCGCTCGTAGGCCTAGATTCGTTTGTGCACGCTTCCCCTTCATTTCCCCACACGCTCTTTCAGGGAAAGAGCGAAGTTACATAGGAGGATTACTGTTCTGAAATCCTGTACCGGTAGCCGGTTACGGCATAATGCAAAATAGACTTTTACTCACCTAACATGGCCGTCGCATTACTGGTTTCAC
>JAVSBX011104809.1:0-15329 GCA_033119125.1 Desmognathus anicetus
ATCATGTTAACATGATGAAACCGTACATACGGAGGACAGAGTTCACCATGTCCATCTGCGAGGGTGACACCTTATATAAGGACGAGGCTGGCATTCCAGACCTCTTACAAGAGTCGCAGGAGACCTACGTCTTGTCAATGGCTCAGCTCTCCTCTGAGCTCACTGACAGTCAGCGGGGCGACTTGTTGGAAGTCCTCTCTCCCTTCCACAAGACTTTCTCAGGAAAGCCTGGTGTTGTGAAAGGAGTGGTGCAGGACGTGGATACCGGCGATGCCGCTCCCATCCGCACCAACCCCTACAAGGTGAGTCCTGTAGTGGGGGAGAACATCCGGTAGGAGGTTCTCGAAATGCTGCAAATAGGCATCTTTGAGGTGTCCAGTTCATCATGGGCCAGTCCGATACTGCTGGTACAGAAGAAAGACAGAAGTACCCGGTTCTGTACAGACTATCAGCGGCTGAATGTGATCACAAGGAGTGATGCACACCCCTTGCCAAGGATAGATGATCTTTTGGACAAGTTGGGCCCTGCCAGGTTCATAACCACAATGGACCTGACCAAGGGTTACTGACAAGTCCCTCTCACTGAGTGGGCAAAGGAGCGCTCTGCCTTTTCCTGTCCCGAGGGGCTGTTTCAGTAGAGTCATGCCTTTCGGTATGAAAAACTCTCCTGCCACCATCCAGGGCCTGATGAACTCAGTGCTGCGAGGGTTGGAGACTTTTGCAGTGGCGTATTTGGACGACATCAGGATATACAGCCTGGACTGGAAGTCTCATTTGGCGCACCTCACTGCCGTGATGTCCCGGCTCCAGGAAGCGGGCCTCACAGTAAAGGTGCCCAAATGTCAGTTTGCCCAAGGGGAAGTCGATTACCTTGGGCGCTGTGTTGGTCGTGGGCACCTGCGTCCCTTGAGGGCTAAGGTGGAGGCAATCGAAGATTAGCCTCGTCCCACCACACAGAGATGTCCGCTCTTTTCTGGGGACTGCTGGTTATTGCCGCAGTTTTGTGCCCTCATGCAGCACCATTGCAGCGTCTCTGACAGGGCTGCTAGTGAAGAAGGCCCCCAGGAAAGTGGAATGGACAGAGAAGTGTCAAAAGGCCTTTGACACTCTCAAGGCCATCCTTAGTGATGAGCCTGTGCTCACCAGCCCTGATCCACGTAAGACCTACTACGTGCAGACCGAATCATCGGATGTAGGCATTGGAGCATTCCTCATCCAAAGATGCGATGAGCGTGGAGACAGGCCCCTAGCGTACCTGTCTCAGAAGCTTCTCTCTAGGGAACAGCAGTGGCCGGTTGCTGAGAGGGAGTGTCTTGCGGTGGTCTGGGCACTGAAGAAACTGTAGCCATACTTGTATGGAGTTCCCTTCGTTGTCCAGACCGACCACAACCCTCTCACCATCCTACATTCTCTGGGAGATGCTTCAGAGAAACTTCTGCGGTGGTCCTTGGCCTTGCAGGATTACCAGTTTGAGGTCCAGTATCGCTCTGGAGCCAGGAATGGTAATGCAGATGGACTGTCACGTCAGACATTTGCAGACGCTGCATAGTGTGAGCGGGCCGTTGGGTAGCTCTCCTATGCAACCTCTCCAACTGTGGGGAGGTGTGAAGACAGTCATCTGGAATGAATTTGCTTTTTTTTTTTGCCAGCTAGGGACCAAATGGACCCCTAGGCTGGGCATGTGTGTGTGTAGCATAGGGGTTAGGGTGTTCCCTAGGGTGCCTCTAGTCGCTGCTGGGATCCAGACGACCCCTAGCCAGCATGGTAAGATGTGGAGGGCCCCTCTGTGTCCTTAGGAGACTGGAAGGTCCTGCCATATGCTCAGCTAGTGAGCATAGGGGGCCCCATCCTGCACCCCCATCCCTTGCGCGACCCTTGCCAGCTAGGATTAGCTTAGGGTGTGTGGGGGAGCACGTTTACTGTCAACCGCATGTAAAATGCTCCAGCGTGTGTGTTTGTGACCATGTTTAACCATGAGTGAGAAATTCCCCATGTTAAACATGGGAGCCTCTAACCGCGGCGTTCGAGGCTCCCATGAGCCCGTGTTATCCTATGGGCGGTTTTCCGCGCTCGAGGCTACAGTGTAACCGCGAGCGCCCAAAATTAGTTTTCTATTAAAACCCACAGTTAATTCATAACGCTCTTATGATTTAACTGCGGTTGCATGGAAAAGTGCGTCCGACTCCCGTAGGTGGGTTAGCTCGGAACCAACGCATGATTCCGTGTTTGGGGACCCTTCTGAGTGTGTCCCCCTTTCTAGAAGTTACCACGAGGCTTTGTTCTAAAAATGGGTCCACGCTGCAGAATGGAGTCAGGGGTTGCCAAACCGGTTACCCAGGGCTGGGAACATGTGTTTGCAACCCCCCTTTAGGTTTTGCCACTATTTTAGAGCAGCCAAATGGCCTGCTCCTAGATGGCCATTCTTCCCGGTGGGGAAAGTTTGGCTCGCAAAGTCCTGTGCTTCCTCTGGGTGGGTTTCACACCCAGCAGGAAGGTCTAGGGGTTTCTGAAGAAACCAGCCCTCCCCCTTCTTCCTCTGTGAGGCTCCCTCCCAGCACCCTGCGGTGTCTGGAATGCAGCCTACTCCCAGTCTCTTTGTCCAGGCGGTCAAAGGGGTGTTGGGAGAGCCCTTTTGTGTGGAGCTCCCAGGTGTGGATTCTGCCATCCTGGGACCTCCCTTTTCAAGGACGACAGTGGACTGCGTGTCTCCTGCCCCAGGATCTACCATCTGAGGGTGGAACACCCCTCTGATGGGGAGATCTGTAGTTCACCCCAGCCGACGTTTCCCGCCAAAGCTGGGAGGTATTTTAGTGGGTGTAATTGGCTCACTCTCTCTTCTTGTGTCTCAACTCTGGGTGACACACACGCTGTGTGTTCACCGCAGAGGGAATTCTATAGAGGAAGACGGGCTTGAGGGGCGTCTGATCTTTCATGTCTAAGCCGCACTAGCTTAGCCTGGCCTTGCAGCAGCGCACTGGAGTTCGGCTGCCTCGTCCTTCCGGAGTCGTTGGAGTGGTCAGTTCCGGTGGCACTTGTCTGTGGAACCGGCCTTGTATTTCTGAACTGTGACATTGCTGTCTTGCGATTGCTTAACGAACTGAACCACTTTATTAGACGCATAGTGCTTTTACCTACCCTGTTTGCACCGGACCAACTCACCTGGAAGAAGGGTGGAGTTTTAAAGTAACGATTCTGCTCTTAACGTGTCTACCTGTTTTTGAGCTAATAAATAAGTGTTCTTGATTGCAAAAGATCCCGAGTCGATTGCTTTCTTTTTGTGGCATTTCTGGTGTCTACACTTAAGGGTGGACGATCCTGGTAATTTAACACCACTAGTTCCCTCAAGGGCGCTGCTCATGGCAAGCCAAGAGCGCTGAACTAGGTGGTGGGTTTGTGCGAAAAGGGCAGGTTTGCTACCCCTGGCCCCGCTTTCATCACATACCCCTTCACCTGATTCCCAGTGCCCCTGATTCATGCTACTAATTCCTCGCATGGATAAAGTAACATTTCAGAGGGGCCTGGAAATGTGAATCCTTGTTTGAACGTCGATTCACTTATATTGCTTCTTATTTGATAAAACCAGGCTGACGTCGGGATGCTGTTGTGGACATCTTCTCTTTGTCTGATGCCATGTTTCTTGTGTCACTTAGCCCATTGAGTTGGTGTGGTTGGGTATTGTACTGTAGCTAGCTGAAGGTGATTTTCAAATCTGTGTGTGTGTGTGTTGGTTGTACGGCTCAATCAATACATACGACCAACTTCACATGAATTGTAATGGCATATATAGCAAACTTTTTGTGCATTTACCTCTCACCCTTTAATTCTATCTTCATGTGGAACACTATGATTGTTTAGCACTCTGAAGTGTTGTAAAGTGACATCTGGGCACAATAGAAAGCACTGAGTTAAATTGATTTGTCTCCATAGGAAAGCTCAAATTTGACATGACTAGAATTTTTGAATCTTTTTTTTCCATTTCAAACTTTTTAATTCATTTTAACCATTTACAAGTTACATTTACCATCACTCTTTCATAAAATGCCAGTATTCGTAGTCTTAATACCTGTGAACCTAAACTATAGTCAACATCAACAAAAACCAACTCCCACCACCTCTCTCCCCTTCCCCCTCAGGAATCATTGTCACTATCCGAAGTTCACGTTCCTCGTCCACTTCCATGTTAGGTTGAAAAAGTCCCTAGGTCAGCTGAATCCCCAGTGATACTCGCAATGATTTAGAGCATAAATATAGTAGTCCATTCTCTTTTGCGAACTCTAGAAAAGGAGTCCACACTTCCCCCAAACCTTTCCAGTGTATTTCTTAGACTGCTGGTTAGTCTGTCCATCGTTAGTACATTCCAAATATGTAGCATCCACAATTGCTTTGAAAGGTTGTCACCATGTTTCCAGTTACGAGTCACCAGATTCCTTGCAGCCATTAACAGTTAACCCCAGTGGGTACACCGCCAGGGACGGCACACCCAATAACATGATTCCAGGATCCCAGGGAAAGTCTGTTCCCATTATTTTACCCACCGTCTCCGCCACCATCTTCCAAAAGTGTGTAACTTTCTGGCAATCCCACCACATGTGTCTAAACGTGCCCATCCCAGCACATCCCCTACAGCATTCATCCGACACTCTGGGATCGATCTTATGTAACTTGTCTGGCGTCATGTGTGATCTTAGCAATATCTTATGATTTCCCTCTGCAATTTGTGTGCATATAGATGTCCTCGCATTCCTTGCCCAGATTTTTTCCCATACCTTCTCACCAAAGTCCATGTGCAGGTCCTTCTCCCACGCTGTCGGGTATGGCCATTTCTTTGGGGTCCTAGCTTCACATAAAATTTTATAGATGTTACTAATAACCCCCCTCTCTGTGGGATGAGTCAAAATCATCTTTTCAAATGGGGTTAGGGGCCTTGTGATCCCTGCCTTATTACGCGACTCCATCAGCCAGTGATGCAGTTGTAGATAACTAAGTCTTTCAGCATTTCCCAGGTGAAAGTCTATTGTGCACTGGGTGAAGCTTTAAATAGCACCCTTCGGGTCTACCATATCCCCTCCCCACCCAGCACCCGCCTCTTTTCCAGTTTTGAAAAGCCTTATATTGGCCTCCTGGTCTGAATTGGGGATTGTCTATCAGGGGCATGAACGGTGAAGGGTAGGTGGACAGGGCGTACCTCCTCGCTGCCCAATCCCATGTTTTAAAGAGGGTGCGCAGTGGAGTATCAATATAGACATTCCCGTGCCGATCTCTACTCAACAACCATGGTTGGGCTCTCAACTCTCCTCTCACCCACTCCCCCCTCCATCTGAACCCATAATTTCGTAGATCCAATATTGCACCATTCCCATATCACCTTCAATTGTGCAACTACGTAGTATTTCAGGATGTCTGGGCATGCAATTCCCTCCCCCACCCCTTTTTTTTTAACCTGGTATAAGATCTGTCGTTGCACCCTGGGTTTTTTCCCATCCCATATGTACCTCATTATGTCCTGTTGTAATTTATTTAGTGTGGTCCTCGGGATTTCTACAGGCAAGGCTTGAAAGGTATACAACAGCCTGGGGATTATATTCTTCTTAGTTACACTTAGTCTTCCCACCCAAGACATTGTTAGGTTCTTCCATCGTGCTAGATCTGCCCTAATCTTTGCAAATAATTGCGGGTAGTTGACGGTGTATAGGTTCCTCGGGTCCGCTGTAATATTGACCCCCAAATATTTAACACTCTTCGAGGTCCACCCAAAGGGGGATTTCCTCTTTACCTCCTGCAGCTCTGCCTCTCCCAGGGATAGATTCAGGGCCTCTGATTTCTCATAATTAACCTTAAAACCTGAGATTGCGGTAAACTTCCCTATTTCCTCGAGTAGAGCCGGTAGTGACCTCAGAGGCTCAGTCAGGGAAAGAATTACATCATCTGCAAAGAGGCTCAGTTTGTACTCGGCTTTCCCCAAAGTAACCCCCTTTATTCTCTCATTAGCTCTTATGGCTGCCGTGAAGGGCTCCATCGCCAGTGCAAATAGTAGCGGCGACATTGGGCAGCCCTGTCGCGTCCCTCTAGTTAGTCTAAATGGTGCTGAGCAGCCTCCATTAATTCTTACCTGTAGGGTTGATATAGCTTGCCTTAATATAAGTCCTCAACCTCGAGCCCAGGCCCACCTGACGTAGTACTAGGTCCAACCATCCCCATTCCACTCGGTCAAAGGCTTTCTCAGCATCTAACGCCAGTAGGATGGAAGGGCACGGGGAATGCCTCAGCTTCTGCAGCAGATGTATGACCTTCCTTGTGTTATCAAAGGTGTTTCTTTCTACTATAAACCCAATCTGGTCTGGATGAATAAGGGCTGGCAAGACTTCACTCATCCTCCTAGCCATTATTTTCGTGAACATTTTTACATCTATGTTTTTACAGGGAGATTAGTCTATATGAGCCACATTTCTGGGGGTCTTTGCCAAGTTTTGGGATAACTGTTATGATCGCTTCCTGCATTGATGCTGATACTACTCCCATATCTTCAAAGGAGTTAAAAACATCCCTCAGCACTGGGGCCAGTATTCCAGTGAAGGTTTTATCAAAAACACCAGTAAAACCATCCGTTCCTGGACTCTTCCCCACTTTCAATTCCTTAATTGTCTGTAAAACTTCCTCCACTGATATCAGGCGTTCTAACTGTGCAACCACCTCCTCATTCAATATCGGTAGTGGGTTATTCCCCAGGTATCCCTCCGCTACTTCCTGATCTACCTCCTGTGATGTGTACAATTCATAGAATCTCCTAAATAACCTCTGTTTCCCCGCTTCATCCCATATCACGCTCGTCCTCCTCGTCTTGCAGGGCTGCTATGAACTTCGTCTCTATCTTCGCTTTCAATCTCGCTGCCAATAAGCGCCCTGGTTTATCCCCCCCTTCGTAATATCTCTGCTTGTTTCTCAGAATTTGTAACTCAATCCTTTCTGTCAGCAGCGCATTCAGCTAAGTTCTGGCTTTATCCCACGCTCTCAATGATCTCAGTGATCCCTCCCATCTAAACCTCTGTAAACATTCTTGTGCTTCCGTTGTCAGATCTTCCAATAATCTTTTCCTCTCCCTTGCTGCTACACTAGCTTGAGAAATGAAATGTCCCCTCATCGTAGCTTTGCAAGCATCCCACATCGTCCACTTCCCCACCTCTCCCGTATCGTTCAGCGCCATATATTCCAGCAATGCCTTCTTACTCTCTTCTACTCTTACCGGGTCTTTAAGTAGGTAGTCATTTAAGCGCCATATACCTTTTTGCTCTCTCTTTGTCCCCAAGTTAAACGTCATCAACACCGGGGCGTAGTCAGAAAACATGATGGAGCCTATCACACAACTCTCTACTGCCCTTAATAGTGTCTTGTGCACTAACAAATAATCAATTCTGGAGGAGGTTCTATATACATGTGACACAAAGGTATAATCCTTCTACCCCTCATGCAGTACTCTCCACAAGTCAATCACACCTGCGTCCCTAAATTTCTGCCCTACTGTCTTAGAGATAGTCCCCATTGCTGAACCTCCTTGCATTGATCTATCCATTGCGGGGTCAAAGACACTGTTCAAATCCCCGCCTATAATAAGATCTCCCTCTACGAAGGGTTCCAACCTCTCCATCACATCCCGCAGAAAGTCGTTCTGACCTGAATTGGGGGCGTACACACATCCCAGCGTCACTACGACCCCCTGCAACTGTCCCTTCACAAAAATGTATCGTCTGTTACTATCTTTCAGACGGCCCTGATCTATAAAGGCAAGTGTTTCCCGCATCAAAATCGCAACCCCAGCCGTTTGTTTACTGCATTGGCTTGATATTTCGTGACGAAACCCCTGCATTGAAGGAGGTGGGCATCTTTCGCTCTTAAATGTGTTTCCTGAATGAAAGCTACCTGCAGATAATCTTGTCTTATATAATTGCGTAATTTCCCTCTCTTGTTTGGGGAATTCAGCCCCTTCACATTCAAAGTGCCCAGTCTTATTTCATCCATCTGTCCATCGGAAACTAGAGTGCTCTCGTTCTGTGAACTTCGTTGGTAGGGGGATAGTCTCCCTTCTCATACACCCTCCACATCTGATTCCCTCAACCCCCTTTTAAAAACTACATCAGCGATTTTAAACATTTTCCCCCAAATTACATCCCTCCCCACTTCCTTCCGCAACAATCATTGAAACCTTTAAAATGAAAATCCAAACCATCACACATATACTAGTCCTTAATGTCCAGTTCCGGCCAAGTGTCCACTCCACCCGACCTGGCTGTAGAGTTCTTACTTTTGTCTCCCCCCCGGCGACTCTTCTTTGAGTCCTCATCTCATGGCTTTCTTACTCTTCAGGACCGTGTTTACGACCCCTCTTGGACTCCAATCAGTTCCCTCTTTCCAGTGGCTGATCTGCCGTCCCCCTTTGTGCACCTTTCTTCCCCCTCTTTTTTTGGGAGTGTGCCGCTATTCTCCACGGCAACAAATTTTCCTCTCTCGTGGCATCCGGCTCCACTTGTTGCTGCTCTGAGGGGTCCAAAGGCAGCAGGTGCCTCCCCTCCTCCAACGCAGTGATAGTTCTTTGCTTATTTTCCCAAAGAAAAGAAAGCCCAAACAGGAAATTTCATCTATAGCATCTCTTTTTCCTCAATAAGAACGCTGTGATTGGGCGGAGAGCCGCCCTTCTCATTAGTGTAATAGGCGCAATGTCTTGAAAAATCTGTATTTCCTGCTCTGCACTGTAAATATGCACTGCGTTTCTCGAGATTTTCAGCACTTTCTCTTTCATTTTGTAGTCTATGAATTTAAGCAGGATGTCTCTGGGGGGGGTCCGTCCTCCGCTCTTGTTCTTAGCCCCACTCTGTGCGCCCTCTCGAATTTCATTTTGACCTGGGGAATTTCAGGTGCTAGGTTGTTCAGCGGCTCTGCCGCCCATTTCTCCAAGTCCTCCCCTTCAACTCCTTCTGGGACTGACCTTAGACGCAGGTTGTTCCGCCTCCCTCTATTTTCAAGATTCTCACACCTGGAGAATAGATATTCATTTTGGCGCTTCATCTCTGACATCTCAGTTTTTAGCGTGTTTACTTCGTCCTGCGTCGCCTGTATACTATCTTCACACATGTTGACCCCTTCCCCCAGCTGGTCCACCGAAATCCCTGTGGCGTCTAGTTGTTTTTGGAGTTCTTCGCGCAGCGTACTGATTTCTTCTCTGATTGTCTTTTTCATTTCCAACTGAAAATCTTTTAGAAGGGCCACAAAGTCCGCTTTTGTAATAAGTTCTTCCCCATTGTCTTCCTTTGAACTCAGGTTTGAGTCTCTGGGTTTCCCAGTGTTCCATGCCCCTTCGAGTGTGCCCTTGGCTTTTGCAATCTTGCTACCTGCTGACTTGGACATGTTACTTCCAGTGTAGCTTTGTCCCGTCTTCCTACCTTCAATTCACTCTTTAGTGCACCAGCACTTCGATGCTTCAATTGCCTTTGTGTTTCTCCAGGTGCTCCAATCCCAGGGTTGCCCCCACTTGCAGACACTGTTTTGCTGTCAACGATATCCCCACTTGTCCGAAGGGAGGAGACATGGGGAGACGCTGGGAGTCTCTATTTACTTTGCCGGTCTGTTGTTCCTCCTATTCTCCTCCCTGCGCCCTCTGGTCTGGTTCAAGGGGGGAGCCAGCGATCATGGGAAAGGCCTTCCCCTTCGCCTTATCTTCAGCTCTCCGAGCCCTCACGACCCCTCCGGGTTACAAGTGCTCGATGGCGCTCGTTGTGTTGTGGGGAGGAGGGGGGAGGGAGAGACGCCATCACCACAGTCTCTGCAGCGTTGTTGCAGGCTGTCTATCTCTGTCCCCTGAGCACCTACTTCCCCTCCAGGTTCTCCAGCAACCCACTACACCACTTGTGGGGGGGAGGGGGAGGGAAGAGAGGAGGCGGGCTCCACCCGTCTCCAACCGGCAACTTCCCTGATGCGCATCCACTGCTGCTTGTTATGCATTGGGCGGGGGGGTGGCGCTTTACTCCGGGCGTTCTGTCACAGCCCTCTAGGCCCCCACCACCTCACCGGGCCTTGTATCCAGTCAATTGTCCTCGATGCGGATGAGGCTCCTGCCTCTTCCTCGTTCTTCACTCCTTCGCGCCTAATGGCTCTTTGCCTCGCGTGAGTGGGCGAGGGGGTAGGCACCGCCGCGCGGTCCTCCAGTGCTTTCCGCCGGCCCAATTATCGCCGCAATGCCCTCTAACTTTCCGGCTGACCCCCGCAGTGATCCCGCTACTCTTCTGGGTCCCTGGGGGTGTTTGTCATTGAGCTGCGGGCTCCGGGACCTCGCCCCTTTCTCCGCTCCCTCCCCCACACTGTTGCTCTCTGGTTTGCCCCACTTTTTCGGGTTTTGTGAGCCTCTTTCGCCCTCCTAACAGCTATGTCCATTCTCCGAGAGCTCTCACCACAACCTGCGCCGGGGGGGAGACGTGTGAATCGGAATCGAGTTGCGGAGCTCTGGTGGGACGCTGCTAGTGGGCCGCCATCTTGCCCGGAAGTCAGAACTTTTTAATCTTTTGACATATTGACATGAAATTCTGGCATAAAAAGTGGTGGGCCCAGACTGGCATTTTTTGTCAAGTTTTGCCCCAATTTATCAAAATGATTTAAAAGTTGTTTAGTAAGGGGAAAAAAAGGTGTTCTTTTGAAAAATACCATTCGTTTTCCCATAGGAAAAATAACTTATATTTGCGCATGGCTACAAGTCGAGCCACTGAATGGATCTGCACCTTTATGTGTTGGTAGTGCCAGCATGATCTAGTAATCTAGTAAGCGTGCTTTAGTAGTTTGGGGGTAAATGTGGCAAGTAGATTTACAATATTAATGTAAAAGTCACTGAGTTGACCTTTAGAAATCTTCTGCACAAAATGTGCTGAGGTATGTGTGCTTGTGGTGCAAGAGAGGAGATTTTCAGTTTTGTAACTACACCATCTTGTTTTTTTCTATGCAATGCCAAGGAAAAAGTATTCCGGTATAGAAGGAAAAAATATTGATGTAATGAAAATTAAGATGAGAAGTTAATAGAGGTGAGTGGGTTGAGGCGCAGCATTCTAGTAAAGAATTGGACGTCTGTAACGAAGACTACATTGAGTCGAATACTACAGCATAGCTGATTGCCTAGGCACACGTACTGCAGTAGAGAGAAATTGGTGCCACTTCAAATGTAGGAAAAGTTTATAACAAGTGGAAGGGCTTTATAGGAGTTGATAGGAGCAGAGAGAGTTGCTTAAGAGTCATAAACGAGGTGTGTAAAAAGAAATATACAAAGTGCTTTATGGGGCAATGGCTACATAGCTTGGTTCAAATGTTGAGGTTAGAGCTCCAAATAACAAAATGTGGAGCAAAATAATCCCTCTTCAAATTCTTAAGTAGAGAGTAAATGCAATTCCAAAAAACACACCGTCTCCTTCAAAAGAGTAAAATGTATGTTAAATGCAACCTTAATGTTTCTAAAAAGTTTGTCTAAAATGAGAAACAAAAAGTAAGACCAATGACAGGATAACATTTCTTTACACTAAGATATTTTTTTGCAGTATTGCAAACCTCACAGTTGAAGATGAAGCCTTTAAAAATCAAAATATTTGGTGCTTAAACAAGTTTTTCCTATTGAATCTAAAAATCTGGTGCAAGAAGAAAAGGACTTGCTATTTTTTCTCACGTTAAATAAAAGGGTTATAAATTATTTGACTTTGTTAATGTGTGTACAGATTTTTGTTGTCTCGCCTCACAATTTATGCTTGCAAAGAATTCAGTGAGGAAAAACAGAGCTGCCTTTTTCTGACATCAAACCAGATTCTTTATTTTTGTGAGGCTAGTTTCAAATTTTTAACTTTAAAATGTACAAACACTTTTCTGTAAATAGAAGATAGCTTTACTTTCAACTTGATGCAATACAACTATTGTCAAGTGAAAAAATCTGCAAGTGCTTCGTTATTCTCATTTATGACAGGAGTCATTTGCAGAAATAATAGCAAACCCGGCGCAAGTTTTACAATTACTATGGTTCCCTTATGTCCCGTACCCTTTTCCCCTTGCATGGTATGTCCGGCTCGCCCCCGCGCCGGCCCGAAACGTGTTTGTCAAAGCCACTATAGAGAACCCGGTGCCGTGCGGAGCCGAGGCGTCTAGAACACTCTGCGTGGCCCCAGCCATGCTCCCCTGCTCCGCCCCCTCACATGCCTCCTGTTCCTCTCACCTCGGTCCTTTTTTCCACACCTGCTGGCCAGGACGTGTCTTACCTCGTGGCTTCGTTTGCTGCATCATAGCCACTCTTCTTTAGTCTTCTCCGAATCCTTCTATCATCTTGGTCTTCGACCCATCGGATGCCGTCTGGGTTTAAGTCCTGCACCTTGTGTCGATATCCCTTCAGTAGGTCTGACCCTCACGCACTCTGCCTAGAGTGCTTGGGGGCCGCAGCACCGGCTCCTGATTGCTGGCACTGTGACAAGCTTTCCACCCGAGCTCTTCGGTCCCGTTTGCAGCGGTGGAAGCAGCTTTTTGGATCCTCACTTCCGCCCGAGATCGAGGAGGTTCTGAAGTGGCGTCGCGTTCGAGGTAAGAAGGGGAAACTTCCTGGAGCAGCCTCCGGGCCTAGCATCGACCCCGCTCTGAGCGCTACAAGACTCGGGGACTTCCTGTCCCTGGAGGCCTGCATTCGCACGCTGTCCATGCAAAGGCAGCCTCTGTGGCATTTCAGCGGCATGTCCCGCTGGATGTCATCTGCAAGGCGGCGACGTGGGCCACGCACCCCTCCTTTTGCACTTGTTATTCCCTTGCAGCAAGCTCGAGAGCTGATGCACGGTTCATCCAAACCGTTCTGCAGAATCTGTTTGGTTAGGACTGTGTTGCTCTCTGTGTGCCACCACCCTCACATGTCAGCTTTGGTAGTCTCCCATGCAAGGGGAAATGGGTACGGGACGTAAGGGAAAGAACATGCTACTTACCTTAGTGACTAATGTTCCCTTAGTACCCTGTTCCCTGTTCCCTTTGGGTTTCCACCCACCATCTCCGCTAATAAGTTCCCAAGTCGTCCCGTCCAGCGGTGGTGAAAAAGCGGGACTGAGGTGAGAGGAACAGGAGGCGTGTGAGGCGGCGGAGCCGGGGTGTGGCTGGGGCCGAGCGTTCTAGATGCCTCGGCTCCGCACGGCGCCAAGTTCTCTAGAGTGGCTTTGGCAAGCGCATTCCGGGCCGGCGCACCAGACATCCCATGCAAGGGGAAAAGGGTACTAAGGACTAAGGGAACATTAGTCACTACGGTGAGTAACATGTTCTTAAATGATCATTTAAGAAGGTAAATACAACATAGATCTGCTGGCTTCATCTTGTTTTCATTCTCCTACAGTGCAGCTAAACCTTTGTAAACTCTTCTAAGATGAACCGCTTTCAGTAAAACAGTGGTTTACTGTTCCCTTACGTCCCGTCCCCTTTTCCCCTTGCATGGGATATCCGGCGCGCCCCCGTGCTGGCCCAGAACGCGCTTACCAAAGCCACAATTAGATAATGGTGCCTGCGCGGAGCCGAGGCATCTTAGACGCTTTTGCGCGGCTCCAGCAACGCCCCCGGCTCCGCCCCCTCACGCGCCTCCCATTCCTCTCACCTCAGTCCTTTTTTCCGTGCCCGTCGGTCTGGACGTGTCTTGCCTCGCGGCTCTTTTTGCTGCGTCATAGCCACATTTTTCTGCAAATTCTTGCCTTTTGCTTCTCATCTTCGTCTTCTACCCGTCGGATGCCGTCTGGGTTTAAGTCCTGTACTTCGTGCCGGCATTCTTTCAGCGGGTCTGACCCTCATGCACTCTGCTTGGAGTGTTTGGGGCCTCAACACCGGCCCCAGGATTGCTGGCAGTGCGACAAGCTTTCTTCCCGCGCACTTAGGAATCGGTTGCAGCGGTGGAAGGCAGATGTTTGGTTCTTCGCCTCCACCGGCGTTCCAGGAGATCTTGAAATGGCGTCGTGTACGAGGTAAGAAGGTTTCACTTCCTGGAGGGCCTCAGAAGCCTCCTTCCGACCGCGCCTAGGCAGTCGAGGGCCTGGTGCGGCCTACACCCAGGAAAGGCCCTGCGCACACCAATGCTAGCACCGAGGGGCTGCAGCCCTTTGCTGAGGCTCACCTGGGACCGGTTGCCTCACCCGACATGGCGTCGAAGGGTACTCCAGTACCTTTCACCGGTACTCCTACCGAGGGCCCGGATTCCCGAAGCACCGGAGTAGTTATTTGCTCCGAGTTCCCTCGCACCGTCGTCGACGGCTCCGAGGGCTTTTTCCCACCCGTCCACCAGATCCAGTACCGAGTACCTATGGATTTTGGTGGGTCCGAGAGAACCGGCGGGTGCGACGCACCACCCCATCAGGGTTTTGCCCCCTTGGTCCCACCGGGTAGAGGACTGGTCCCACCGTTCACAGGGTCCTCTAATACCCAGTTCAGGATGGAGGCGTTGAGTGTGCCAGACCTCACGTTCCAGGCCCTGGAGGCGCGCGACACCCATTTGCGTGCGTTTCCCACCCCGGGGCCTTCCCATCCACACCGTGATGCGCGCAGCACGGGAGAGTGGCAGCATGGCTCCAGGTTCTCGGACGATGCACCCCTACCCAGGGAGCACTCTAGACCCGCACATATCAGGAGGCCTCGGATGAGATGTCTCATCGTCCAACAGACCGGGACCAGTTCGAACCCAGGTGGCAACCGGAACCGGAACTGTTAGCCACTTTCACGAAGCTCCTCATGTCAGAAGCATCGAGGAACTTTATGAAGGATGTCATGAAGGAGACCCTTGTCGGGCTCCTGCCAGGATTCCCTCATCCCCCTCCTCAGGCCCCTGCAGGTACACCCTTGAGTGGGGGCACTCCAGTGGGCCCGACACCTCTGTCGGCTCCTCCTGGGAGAGGCCCTTTGATTACCCTGGCCCCAAATTTGCCGGGGCCATCGAATGTCTGGCCGCCACTTCCTCTGGCACCCCCTCCTCGCCCTCCAACCCCCCCCGCCACTTCCACAGGGGGGAGGCGATGATGCTGGTGAGGAGGAGGAGCTTGATAATCCCCCTCTTTGAGGGCGGCTCATTCCCTTTTCCGTGACGCCCTGATGTGGATGGGGGTCGAGGTTCCACAGGAGGTTCCCCATTCCACTTCAGGGGTGCTGTCGGCCAGGCATCATCCTGCCCCTAGATCAGGAATTATGATCCAGGCTGACGTGCTGGAGAATGTGCGTGAGATTTGGGAAAGACCCCATTCTTGTTCAGCAGTGGACAAGCGTGTAGACCTTTGGCACCGTCTTTTGCCTAGTGAAACACTGTGTCTGGCCTCACA
>JAVSBX011115873.1:0-15266 GCA_033119125.1 Desmognathus anicetus
TAACCATTGCTGCTCTTAAAGTATTTTACCCATTTTTGAGCTAATAAAGAAGTGTCTTTGTTTTGAAAGATCCGAGTCAATTGCTTTCTTTTGTGGCATTTTTGGGGTCTCACATAAGGGCGGATGATCCTGGTTATTTAAAACACCTCTAGTTATCTCATAGGCCTCTGCACGTTGCACGCTCAGGGCGCTGAACTAGGTGGTGTGTTTGTGCGAAAGGGCAGGTGTGCTACCCCTGGTCCCGTTTTCGTCACACTAATCATGATTAGAGGAGAAGAAGGGAGAGAAATGCCGAATCTGTGGAGTCCACTTGTATCCATCAGAAACAACATTACCCCAGGGATAAGTAACTTGTTCTTTTCATGGTTACTGGAGCTCCACATATTCGTTATCTTTGAACTGCTCCCAAAGCAGTGGAAAATTTGAAGGCGAGCAGGATTAAGGAAAGGTTTTAAGAATCTCCCACGAAGGTGTTCTGTAAGATAGCATGGCCAAAAGAAGATTCTGGTCTAGAAAAAGAATTGAGGCAGTACTGCCTCATAAAAGTATACAGAGATGACCAAGTAGCAGCCAAACATATCTCCTGCAGAACTATGCCTCTGATGAAGGCAGATGTTGCAGCACGCCCCCGAGTGGGCTGTAATATGATCAGGGGTAGTTTCCCTATAGCTACATAGCAAAGGCGGATTAAAAGAACTAACCATCTGGAGATAGTCTGTTTCGAAATAGACCTGCCCTTTCTAGAGCCCGAATAACCGACAAAAAGTTGTCGGTCTGAATGGAGAGTCTCAGTACGGGCAATGTAAAAACTGAGACCTCTCTTCAAAAATGGTGTGACCTCTCTTCAGTCTTAGAGGGATGAGGAGCAGGAAAGAAATAAGGAAGCGGGGAGAAGGAGCGGCACGGATTTGCACAGAGTTGCAGCATTGGTCTTTGGTCGTCTCTTACCTGCGCCTTTTACCTGCAAATTGCTACCATTGCTACCATTGTCACCATTGCTACCGTCAGAGGAAGCCGGCGAGTGCTGTGTGTGCTGTGTGTCCATCCCCAGCGTATCCTGCAGAGGATCTGCGGGTCCGGTCTGGTGGGGTAGGGAGCCAGTTGCTTTTTGGGGTTCTGGGCTCCTAAGGCCCGCTGTTATACTCGGCCGACTGCTTGCCGCGGTGCCGCCGTGTTGCCGCTGTGGCGCTTGGCTTGGCGCCTGGCAACTGGACTGGATTGGTCTGGAGAGTCTGGAGACCGATGGGAGGCTGATTGGCAGCTGACGAGTTTTCCCCAAGATGATTGTCCTGTTGAACTACTGATTATGTTCTTGAACGTTATTCTTCATCGTAGTTACTTCAGGTTTGGGAAAGAATGGTACCAACAACTAAGGGGAATTTCGATGGGATCTCATATGGCTCCCTGTTATACGAATTGCTTTATGCATTTTCTAGAGTCTGATTTGATCTTGGGCATTGAACACTGGAGACCACACATTACACTATGGTTAAGGTTTATAGATGATGTCTTGTTATTTTGGAATGGCTCTAGGGACAGATTGTTTGAGTTTTTGACTGGACTCGACCAGTTACATGATCATATCAAATTCACATATCAAATAGGGTGTCCAGAGGTGTCTTTCCTAGATATGAAACTTTGGTTGGTGAATGGATGGGGGGAATTCGATATTTACAAAAAACCAACAGACCGTATGAGCATGCTTCACGCAGATAGTTTCCATCCAGCAAATACTATTAAAGGTCTCCCAAAGGGACAATTTACTCGGTTACGACGTATTATTACTGATGATGCCCTCTTCATACAAAGAGCCAATGAACTTGCATTTCAATTACAAACTAGAGGGTATAACCCCGTACAAATGCAGAATGAAATTACATTGTTAGCTCAAACCCCGAGGAGTGGTCTCCTAAAGACCAGAACTAAGCAAAATAAGGATAAGATAATCTTTGTTGATGAGCACAGTGCCAACTCCTTCAGGATCAAAAAAATCATTAAAAAGCACTGGAATATCTTACAGAACGATCCGTTATTAACTCAACTTTTCTCCGCTCTACCAACATTTGCATATACCAAATCTGCTAATCTACGAAATTACTTAGTGAAAGCTGACATTGGACTACAAAAAACTAAACAAACATTTTTACGAACGCAGAAAAGAGGAACTTTTCCATGCCTCAACTGTAACAACTGCAACATCATCATTAAAGGTTCTACCATCAACCATCCGATTACTGGCAAAAGTATACAAATCAGAGGATATTATACTTGTCGCAGTGAATATGTGGTATATCTTCTCAAATGCCCTTGTGGCAAAGTCTACGTGGGAGAGACGACAAGATCACTATGTGAAAGACTTAACGAGCATAAAAGCACAATCAGGACGAATAACCGGAAATCGGCAGTCGCCAGACACTTTAATGACAATGGGCACTCTGTTAGCCAACTTCGTTTTCAAGTATTGGAGGAAGTGGAACCTCTTCCAAGAGGAGGTGATCGTGAAGCACTGTTAAAACAGAGAGAATGTTATTGGATTGACTATCTCCAAGCACTTGAACCATATGGCATTAATGATCAGTTCAATTGCAATGATTTTTTGTGATTGTGGCATCCTTGTTGTTTCTTTGATTTAGATAGGTTTGGATACATCACAACCTTTTTTGGGTTTCAAATATTTCTTCAAAAACTCTTCACGTTTTTTTAGGTTTTCTTATGTTTGTATTGTACTTATTTGTTTGTGTTTATTAGTTTTTTCTGTGATGCTTATTATATGTTTTTATATCTGCAGTAACAGGTTCTCGGGGTCAGACCCGGCGTGACTTGTGCCCAACATTTTGTTGGACCTGGTGGCGCCATCCGGCCCTTGAGCACCGCCTATACTCTTTTGACCTTTAAATGTTTGCTCTTCCATAATATATTTTGTAAGATAGGGTGCTCGGGGTCAGACCCGGCGTGACTTGTTCCCAACATCCTGTTGGACCTGGTGGCGCCATCCGGTTCTGGGGCACCACTTATATTCTTCAGACACTTAATGTATGTGTTTCTTCAATTTATGCTTTTCCATACTTCTTATGTTTGATATATGTGTCTTTATAATTTGAGTAATAGTTAATCATTTTTTCTTTTTCTATTTCTTTCCCTTCTTTTCTATCTTTACCCGATTTTTGGTTGGCATACTTTGTGTTTGATTGGATTCTGTAGTGTTTTTTGGTTGCTTTTTCTTTTGTAGATACTTATTGGATTAAATACAGGAGGTATTTTCGAGGTTTTCCGTTTTGTGTATTTAGATCGTGTGCATTTAGATTGGGTGTAATTCTGACCTTGGTCAGATTCTCTTGACTGAGGGTTCTTCAGCTATTGCGTTGACTAGCTCCGGTTTAGATTTTTGCATTTTGTTACTTTCTGAGGCTTCTTCAGCTATTGCGTTTACTAGTTTCGGTCTAGATTTTGCTAATTTCTACTCTCAAGATGGCGGACAGACCCTTTTTTGCTATTTCCTTGGGTTGTCCCTTCTTTATGTCTATTACGGAGTGGAGCGGGCAGGAGCCGGGCGCAGAGTCCGGAGGCAGAGTCCTCTGTCTTGGGCTGAGTTTCCATTCAGCTGCCACAGAGGTGACCGCTCACAGAACCCCTGAGCGAGTCTGGTGCGGGAACTTTGCTACCGGCGCCAAAATCAGGAATTGGACTACAGGGGACCACAACTCCCAGCAGGCCCTGGGACAGAACAGGAAGTGACTGGACGAACCCGCCCCATATAATCTCTACTCACCTTGGAGCGGGCGAGCGGAGCGGGCAGGAGCCGGGCGTGGAGTCCGGAGGCAGAGTCCTCTGTCTTGGGCTGTCTTAGGCTTCATGGCTTTTAAAGGTACTGCTATTCTTTTATTTTTATCATCCCAGCGGTACTTTTTTATGGATAACTTCCTGCTGCCCGTTCTATATTGACACTTTATTTAGGTGCGGCACAACTTAGGGTCACAGCGCTGTTGGCACCACCTTCTTCGGACGGCTAACGTACCACGCTGTGTCTTATTTTTCTTTTCCCTGGGTGGCATCATGCCTGCTCCTCGTGCCAAATCCAAAACTCCCAAATTTATTGCAGCCAACAGTACACCGGCTGCCACTCATTCATCTCAGTCCATGATGACTGATTTATGGGCCCATCTAATAAAACTAAGGGCAATACTGAAAATATCAGCTCCATTCCTCAGAGCTCTGGCGTTGAGGTTGTCCAAATACATGCCCCCGATGAACTGAGTGGTAACTCTGATGTCCTGAATGGGGGTTGTGTAGACTCCTCAGTTTCGCCAAGAGGAAGAGTTATTACAATAGAACCAAACACGCTTGCCACCCCTGATCAAGATATTAATAGTTCATTGCCAATTCATCTACCTCAAAATCAATCTGTGCTACCGTCGTTTATTGATGTTAGTGACAATTCAATTATGAATTCATCTAACAATGTATCAGTTTTGCAGGTTGATCCGGACACAACGTCTGAGGATCTAAGGAAACAATTTAATCACCAACTTATAATAGTGGAGAAATTGGTTAAAGCAATGAGCTCCATGACCACTTTGATGGAGGCCCAAAAATCCTCCATCGACAAATTAAGTCAGAAGGTAGACGACAACCAAACGGCAACCAATAAGAACTTGGCTTTAGTGAGGTCTAAGCAATCATGTATGGAGAAACAAATTCAGGTGGTGGAGGGTAAATGCAACGACATCATCAAATTTCAAAAGAATGATCGACCCACTATTCTGCAAACTCTGAAAGAATCACAACGTGTAGGACAATCTATCACGGCATTAGACAACAGGGTTGCAGCGATATTGGATAAATACACTACAGTGGATTCAGAAAAATTTACAAAACCCTCTGAACCAATCATTAAAGGGGGCCTATCTTTAAATCCTAAAGCAGGCGCTTTTATACCAACCGCTGCCAAGTCTTCGAAAGACCCCTTAAATAAACAAAGCAAGTTGGTTGATATTAATGTGCTTCCTACTTTACCATCTACCTCAACCTCTAAATCAGGAAAAGAACCTGGACATTTTTTTGGCACAGCACTTTATATTTTATCAATTTTTTGGCACGATGATGGTTTTAGTAATCGTTCTCTAAATATTAATGTGTTTTTAAGTTTATGCTGTATGAATCCAACCTTGCGTAATCTTAATGAACATGATGTGTCAAGTTTTTCATACATACCTATCTCAGGGGGGAAAGTTTTAACTAAAATCGTTTTTAAAAATTGTTTGATTAACGTCAGTTGGCGAGGATGACTCTGTGAGAAATGTAAGTGTTTTGGCTGATTCATTACTGGATCAATCTAACCTTTGACCCTAGCGGACTGAATGGAAATTATTCGGGTGCCAGTTGGAATTGTGCAGGACTGTCGAGAACTCTGATTACCTCTGTTTGGGACTTACTGCAAAAGCATGATTTTATATTTTTACAAGAGACTTGGGCCACATCAATTACTGATTTTACCGGGTTTAGTGCAATATCTCAATTTGCAACACAATCTACTATGGGCCTTAATCAAGGGGGCCTTCTTACCTTGATTAATGTAAACGCTAATTGGAGGGTGATCAAGGTGTGGGCCGATTTACCCGGGCTGTTAGTTACTCGTGTTCAGCTGATAGTAGGTTGTTGTGTGCATTTGCTGTTAGTCAATATGTATTTTAGGCCCGTATATCTGCATGGTAATGTTGCTAAGAAGTATCTTCATGAAGTTGACATATTGTTCACTAGTTTGATGAAAGAGTGCCCTAACGATCTTATGATTTGCGGAAGTGACCTAAATTTAAAGTTAGTCCATCCAGCTTTATTTAGCGACTGGGAGCTCGCTAACCCCCATGTTCCATTTTTCAATTGTCCCCCCTCTTACCATCCCCCGGGAGTAAACAACAATATGAAAAAGATGATTGATATTTTAATCGGTCATAACTTAGCAATAGTTAATGGACGCACTCCTTGAATGATTGATTATACGTTTAAGCGAGGCAATGCCTCATCGCTTATTGATTATTTTTTTATTAGTAGTTGCATTTTCGATTGGGTACAATCACTAGAATATTCGTGGTTAGGTGGCAGCGACCATGCAATACTCATGCTTCAGTTATTACTCCCTGGAAATATGACATGTTCTACACTTGGGGCTAGCGCTCTACCATACCAGGTACAGATTAAAAATAGAGTACGAATCCAGTTTACTGATGAGAAATGGTTGTCCCAAGATCGTTTTATGGGGTTACAGTTAGAATTGAATCAGCTCAATATATATGACCCAATAACTACTTCTGATCCTCAAATGATTTCAATTAAAAATAACCTCTTAATTCAGACACGCTTCCTCAATGGTAAATATGGTCATAGACAACATAAGTGGTTTGACGAAGAATGTTGCAAGAAAAGAAAAGAACTCTGGGACTTCTGTCTCTTAATTACCTCTGATACCCCTGATATGGTAAATATCCTGGGTAGAAAAAAGATAGACTACAGGAGGTTATTGAGGAGAAAGAGGTCCCAGTACAAAGCTGACAAGGGTTTCGCATTACAAACTGCTTTAGAAGAATCTGATTTGAAATCTTTTTGGAAAATCTTGAATTCATTTAAGTTTTACTCAAAGAGTGTTTTACCTGACGCTTCTTTGCCTGAAACGGTCTGGATTGGTTTTATTGGGAAATTATATTATAAAGATGGGTTTAACAGTATTTGCACTTGCACTTTATTAAATGGAGTGGGGTATGTGAAAAATGTGACAGAGAGCAAACTGATAGCCATGCTGGGACAATTGAACCCATCCCGTGCCCCAGGTCCAGACGCTATCCCGGCTGTCTGTTTTAAACAATTTTCATCCAAATGGTCAATGATATTAAAGCCCATTCTTAACTATTCCTTTAAATTTAATGACATCCCGGATTCCTGGAGAGGATCCACACTCTTTCCTCTCTTTAAAAAAGGGGATCGTCTAGATCCAGCAAATTACCGATTATAGGCATTACTGGACACGCCAGGGAAACTTTATGCCAAACTTTTGCTCGAAGACTTAAAAGAGTGGTGTATTAAAACTAAGGCTATTCCCCTTACACAAGTAGGATTCACCCAGGGCTGCTCAGTCAGCAACCACCTACTGACTCTTAAATTAATAATAGGGAAATATGTCAAAAATAAAAACTACCCTCTATATAAAGCCTTTCTTGATTTGCAAAAGGCATTTGACAATATCCCAAGGGATCGACTGTGGGCTAAATTGATTGGAATGGGGGTTGACCGTGGATTAGTTAAGGCCATTTCGCTAATTTACACGGACACCTGGGCACAAGTCCGTTGGGGCCCCAATGGAGAAATATCCAAGAGAATAACAACTAACCACGGTCTAAAACAAGGTTGTGTCCTGGCCCCGCTTTTATTTAATTTATTTATCAGCGACCACCCCGTATTTATGTCTCATACTGATCAAACACCTCCTAAGATGGGTGGATATACTATCCCGATTCTTAAATACGCAGACGACATGGCATTACTAGACCTGACACCTAAAGGCCTACAGAAATCAATGGATTTGTTTAATGAGTATTGTCTAGTAAATGGTCTATCCATCAACGCAGGGAAATCTAAGGTGCTCTGTGTAGGTCGGAAGGCATTAACCAACATACAGTGGACCATTCCAACTGGGACACTTGAAAATTTTCAAACTTTCTGTTATTTGGGGATAGTATATAACACCAAAAATGATTGGTCTGATCAATATGCCAATATAAAGAGAAAAGTTACTGGTATTACTCACGGGCTGAACAAACTAAAAACAAACTTGGCAATTACAAATTTGAAGCCCTTGATTAATATTTACTCTAGTAAATGGGTGGGTAATGCTTTATATGGGTGTGAAATTTGGTTAGATGATGCGGATGGCAAACTGAAGATATGGGAGGGCCAGTTTTGGAAAGTGATGCTGAATCTACCCCTCTCCTGCCCGATGGAAGCCCTGAATATAGAGCTGGATTTGCCATCACTGTTGGCAAGAGCTCACCTTCGATTGCTGAGGTTCTTGATTAAGAGCCTCACCTAAAACCCATCTGATTCACACGGTTAAAGAAGCTGAATGCCTATACCAGTCAATTACCTCAGCTAAACAGGCTAAAAATTGAGGCTTTAATATGCTATTCTGATACTTATCTATTTGATGTATGAACATTTCACTGTTGTCTCTGTATCACATTGCACCATGTTTTCTACTATGGAATCCTGAGGGCGCCTGGGAGTGACCTCCACTTGCTCCTTTGTCGCTTAGGCGACTATGTCTGGGTGGCCAATCTCCTGCCCACCTTTATGGTGGAAGGGAGGTCATGGCATGGGGTGGGGTAAGGGGGCATTGTGGGGGGCTAAAAAGGGGGAAAAAAGGGGAATTATGATTGTGATGTCTCAACTACATATCTTGTTTTTGCATAGGGGAGAATTGTTTGGTTCAATTGTTTTTTCTCTGTTTCTTTAGCATGTCCATTAACTCATGGAATGTTAACGGCCTTAACACATGGCGTAAGCTTAATAAAGTCCATAGTTTTCTTAGGGCCAACAGGGCCGACATCTGGTGTTTGCAGGAAACGCATCTTGTATCCTCTGATAGCTCCAAATTAAGACGGCTCGGACATCAGGTCATAATTTAAAGTAGCCCTTCTGGACTGTCATCAGGGATAGGTATTATTTGTAATAACCCTAGCATAATAATCCATAACCGGATCTCTGATAATCAAGGTCGATGGGCGATTGTGTTCTTTGATCTTCATGAGCATTCTATGGCTGTAGTTTCTCTGTACGCCCCAAATCATGACACTACCCTTATTTGGACACAAATTGCACTTGAACTTGCTCAATGGCAGGAATCTATCTGCATATGTGGCGACTTTAATTGCACCTTGAACCCAGGGGTGGATAGGTCTTCCAGAGGGGCGGTGCAAAGGAAACTTAAAACTGCTACTGCAATTAAACATCTAATGCGTATGTTTCAACTTAGTGATATCTGGCGAGTTTATCATCCTAATGATCTTCAGTTTTCCTACTTTTCTGCACCCCATCAACATTATGAGCGAATTGATTTGGCCCTGGTTTCGCAAAAACTTTTTTCTAAATTTTCAGCTGAAATGCTGGGGATATGTATCTCCGATCATTCCCCGGTGACCATTTGCGTTTGGCCCCAGCAGTTCCGCATTCCAACAAGGAGATGGTTCTTTGACAGATCATTATTAGGAGATGTTGAATTTCTTGCATATATTCGACCTCATATATAAGAGTTTTTCCAGCTTGTATATCTATTGTACGGGATACCTTTAAATCATGTGCTCGGGGCTGGATTACGTCATTCATAATAACTCGCTCTCGTGTTGAGAGGGAACGATATGAATTACTTCAAAAAATTCTTATAGAAGCAGAATTACACCATTGCAGTAATGTTCAATCTGATCCAACTCCGCTATTTCAAGCTAAGGCACAATTGAATGCCTATCACACACAGGAGGCAGAAAAAAGGGCCCATAATGCTAAAATCTCTATTTTTGAAAGTGGGGATGTCAATGGGAAAACATTGGCTCTACAGATTCGGGAGAAGAAATCCAACACTAATATTAAATCAATTCTAGATGAGCAAGGGGTCCTTCTCAGGGCACCAGAGGCGATTCACTCTAGATTCACACAATTTTACATTAAACTATATTCTGAAGATTATGTATGTGGAAATCTCCAATTAAATGCATACTTGGAAGCTTCGCATCTTCCACAGTTTTCTTTGGCAATGACTGAGGCCACCACTCAGCCGCTAACTATAGAAGAAATCAAATTAGCTTTATTTAGCTTAGCTCTTAATAAAGCATGTGGAGAGGATGGATTACCACTTGAATTTTATCAAGCATTCTGGGACGATCTAAAAACCTTTTTTTTGCAATTGTTTCAGGCTATTTTTGTAGATCTCAATCCCCCCCCACCTAATATGCTCGCCGTACTAATTGATTGGGCTGATCGAAAGGGTGAAAAGCTTTCATTAATGTTTATCGATGCTGAGAAGGCTTTCGACCGTGTACGATGGTTGTTCCTTTGGGGTATACTAAAAGCAATGGGGATGCCTGATATAATTGTTAAATCTATTCAACATTTGTATCTTAACCCTATAGCCAGAATTATTGTTAATGGTGTGAGAGGACTCCCTGTTATGATCCAACATGGCACTCGGCAGGGATGCCCCCTATCTCCCATGCTGAATGCCATGTATATTGAGCCTCTTGCCGTACGCATTAGAACTTCACTGGATATTGCTAAGGTTATTCCTGGTAATAATATTGAATTAAGGCTAGCTATGTATGCCGACGACATTGTGGTCATGTCTACTGAACCCATGATCACCCAGCAAGCTGTAGTTGATTTATGCTCCATTTTTGGCCAGCTATCTGGCTATAAAATCAACCTTTCTAAGACCGAGGTTATGTCCTGGAATCTGAATCCGGCAGAACAGCAACCACTGAAGGTCCGATACGTTGGTGTGGACCTATATAAATCTTTGGTGGAAATTATTGATAATAATTTCTCTAAATTGTTTGCAGAGTGTCGATCTCTGGTTTCTAACTGGATGGACCTACACCTAACTATCATGGCAAGGGTGAATTGTATTAAAATGTGTATACTTCCCAAATTTTTAGACTTTTTTCGTGCCATACCCTTTATGTTTAACTGTCAAAAACTCAAACAGATCAATAATCTTTGTACCTCCTTTATATGGCAGCGGAAAAAAGCAAGGCGGAGCAGATTGGAAATGTGTAAACAATGGCAGCATGGGGGACTAACATTACCGGATTTCCAATTATATAACTGGAGCTGCTTGATTAATCGGATTAAGGAGCTGTTGGGTATACTCCCTGCTACATCTATTTATATCCAGATCCTTAGATCTATATCTCATGTTGGCTCTGGTTTTGGCTTTCATAACTACAAGTACTTCAAAAAAATTAGACTCAAATCTGTCTATGTATATGCCAAAAATTGGGATGGGATTATGCGACATTGTAAAATCCCTCGGCTTCATTGTTTTACACCTATATGGAATAACCTAGATATTGGTGCTGTCATCTTTGATATGGGTGGACATTGGACTGCTGCTGGTATAAAATATCTGGGACAACTGTATAATGAGGAGGGATTGTGCTCATTTGCTGACCTTTGCTCTCGGTGGAATGTGGGTAGATATTCTTTTTTCCAATATCTACAGATTCGAACTAGTCATCTGACACGTAATAATCACTACTCCTATGAACTAATTGATAAGGACACAATTCCTTTCCAGCATATTATAGGGTCTGGGGCTATCTCTAGATACTACGGGCTTCTAGTGGATAAGGTGGAAGGGGACTTAACCCTCATCGCTGATAAATGGTCCCAAACACTTACATATACTATAATGGCCCAATTTATCCAAGAGGCTTTTCTGCGAGTTAAAAAACTCTTCATCCCATTTAAATATAAAATGCAGTTTTTTATGTTTTCTCTATGACTATACTATACTCCTCAAAAGGTCAGCAGATGGTACAATTGCTCCTCCAAATGCCCACGATGCAATGAAGCAGATGCGGATCAAATACACATGTTTTTCACATGCTCAGAATTACAGATGTTCTGGCTTGGTGTATTTTCCCAAATTAGAGCTATTGATAACTCCTTTTCATCTGTACATATTATCGCTCTTATTTTTGGATCCACACTGGAGGCGACTATGTCCGACTTCGCTTTTAAGGCTGTGATAATTGCTCGCATTATGATTGCTCGCCGATGGAAGGAGGTACAACCACCTAATGTGAACTGCTGGTTGGCGGAACTCAATTTGCTTTTTGAATTGGAAAAAGCAATATTGCTTAAACAAAATAATATTTCTAAGTTACAACGCTGGTGGGGTCCGATTATCTTTAATGAACTGTGAAAATTTGATGTGTTGATTAATTTGAAACTAGCTTGAAATTAGGTTTTCTCCTTTTTTCTGTTTCTGCTTTTTTTTCTCTTTCTTTTTTATTAATGTGTCCAATATATCTTATGTTGCCTATTGTACAATTCTCTCCCTCCTAATTATTGTACTGTAATATCTTTTTTTCATATATTCCTGCAATAAATAAAAAAAAAAAAAAAAAAGAAGATTAAGAGCCTCACCCTCGAGGGGGACTCTCTGCTAAAAATTGTTTGGAAGAAGTTGGAGCAGCTTATGAAAAATTCAAATACATGAGCTACGTGGGGGCGCTGCTGAAATCTTTGAATCTTTGGGGTGAGTCACAAACTATTATAGAAGCAATTAGATGCATTGACCCTGTGAGCTTAAAATCACGTGTCCTTTTATATCATTACTCAAGGAACATAGCTCACTGCAATGCCCTGCCATCGTTAGCTAATTTCATGCTGAGAAAAACCCATCGCCAAATTCAATATTATTTGACGATGAAGATTCCCTTCCAGATAATTAGGATTGTATTGAAGTTAAGGCTGGACATACTTCCCTCAAAAGCTTTTTATGCACATCGGAATAGATTATCCAATGAACAAGCACATTGCACTTTATGTTCTAATAATGTTGATGATATTTGCCACCTGTTAATGGACTGCCCTCTGGCCGAGGAGAAGCGGAGAAAATGGTTAAATGTATTCCTGAAAGGTAATGTTTTGGATTTTAATGATATTATGTGCCCTTCCACTGATAATAAGGTGATTCGCTTGTACATTTTTTAAAATATGCTTTTGCACGTAAGAATTGGGTTCTGTTTTAAACTATATTAACTGTTAATATTTGAATGATGAACGAACAATTTTCTCTTTTAAACTTCATTAGTTATTATTGTTTAGATTACGAATGAACAATTTTTCTTTTTATTCATTTATTTTGTTATTGTTTTTTTTCTGTACAAAATTGACTTTCAATAAAGTGTTATATGAGTTACCAAAAAAAAAAACTTGCGTAGGTCTGTCATCCCCTGCCGTCCTTACCTCATCCTTACCACATTTGGAAGACGCCCATTAAGACCTGCCCTCCTGCTTCCTTAGCCTGTCATGCAGGGGGCTCATCCTTAAATCCTAAAGCAGGCACTTTTATACCAACCGCTGCCAAGACTTCGAGAGAACCCTCAAATAAACAAAGCAAGCTGGTTGATATTAAGGTGCTTTCTACTCTACCATCTACCTCATCGTCTAAATCAGGAAATGAACCTGGACATTCTTTTGGCACAAGACTTTATATTTTACCTATTTTTTGGCACGATGATGGTTTTAGTAATCGTTCGTTAAATATTAATGTGTTTTTAAGTTTATGTTGCATGAATCCAACCTTGCGTAATCTTAATGAACATGATGTGTCAAGTTTTTCATACATGCCCATTTCAGGGGGGAAAGTTTTAACTAAAATCGTTTTTAAAAATTGTTTGATTAAAAATTTAATTTGGGACAATTTAGAATTTTTTATGAGTAAAGGATTTGAACTACTGCAAAAACCTTCAGTGAAATCGGGCACGAGAATGTCCGTACTTGGACACACTAGAAGCAATAATGTCTCCCCTTCATCCAATTGCTCAACTCCATATAAGAGTCGAAAACGTAAAAATAATAGCATCATTCATAATTTTAATCAAGAGACACCTTCTAAGAGACAAAAACTGCACCTTGATTTTGGCGATCTCTCTATGGATATTACATCAGTTGGCGAGGATGACTCTGTGAGAAGTTTAAATGATTTGGCTGATTCATTACTGGATCAATCTAACCTTTGACCCAAGCGGACTGAATGGTAACTACTCGGGTGCCAGTTGGAATTGTGCAGGGCTGTCGAGAATTTTGACTACCTCTGTTTGGGACTTACTGCAAAAGCATGATTTTATTTTCTTACAAGAGACTTGGGCCACATCTATTACTGATTTTATCGGGTTTAGTGCAATATATCAGTTTGCGACACAATCTACCATCGGCCATAATCAAGTTGGCCTTCTTACCTTAATTAATGTAAAAACTAATTGGAGGGTGATTAAGGTGTGGGCTGATCTACCCGGGTTGCTAATCATTTGTGTTCAGCTGACAGTAGGCTGTCGTGTGCATTTGCTGCCCAGAAGTATCTTCATGAAGTCGACACATTGTTCACTAGTTTGATGAAGGAGTGCCCCAATGATCGTATGATATGCGGGGGTGACCTAAATTTAAAGTTAATCCATCCAGCTTTATTTAGCGACTGGGAGCTCGCCAACCCCCATGTGCCATTCTTTAACTGTCCCCCTTCTTAACATCCCCCGGGAGTTAACAACAATATGAAAAAGATGATTGATATTTTAATCGGACACAACTTAGCAATAGTTAATGGTCGCATTATAGGTCACTCCCTGAATGATTATACGTTTAAGCGTGGCAAAGCCTCATCACTCATCGACTATTTTTTCATTAGTAGTTGTATTTTCGACTGGGTACAAGCACTAGAATATTCGTGGTCAGGTGGCAGCGACCACGCAATACTCATGCTTCAGTTATTACTCCCTGGAAATATGACATGTTCTACACTTGGGGCTAGCATTCTACCATACCAGGTACAGATTAAAAATAGAGTAAGAATCCAGTTTACTGATGAGAAATGGTTATCCCAAGATCGTTTTATGGGGTTACAGTTAGAATTGAATCAGCTCAATATATATGATCCAATAACCACATATGATCTCCAAATGATTTCGATTAAAAATAACCTCTTAATTCAGACACACTCCCTCAATGGTAAATATGGTCATAGGCAAAATGAGTGGTTTGATGAAGAATGCTGCAAGAAAAGAAAAGAACTCTGGGACTTCCGTCTCTCAATTACCTCTGATACCCTTGATATGGTAAATATCCTTGGTAGGAAAAAGATAGACTATAGGAGGTTATTGAGGAGAAAGAGGTCTCAGTATAAAGCTGACAAGGGTTTCGCATTACAAACTGCTTTAGAAGAATCTGATTTGAAATCTTTTTGGAGAATTGTGAACTCATTTAGTTTTTGTTCAAACAGTGCTCTACCTGATGCTTCTTTGCCTGAAACGGCTTGGACTGATTTTATTGGGAAATTGTATTATAAAGATGGACTTAATAATACTTGCACTTGCACTTTATCAAATGGAGTGGGGTATATGAAAAATGTGACAGAGAGCAAACTGATAGCCATGATGGGACAATTGAACCGATCCCGTGCCCCAGGTCCAGACGCCATCCCAACTGTCTGTTTTAAACAATTTTCA
>JAVSBX011126950.1:0-15244 GCA_033119125.1 Desmognathus anicetus
TAGGGGTGCAGCTGCAGAGAGTGCAGAACAGAGTGGTTCTAATGGTGGTGGGCTGAGGAGGAGGGAGCGCATATCTGAAGAGAGGAGAGCATTAGGGTGGCTTCGTGTATCGGACTAGGTAAAGATTAAGTGGCTTTGTGTGATGTGGTGTGGGCTTCGTCAACAGGACCCAGAGGTGCAACGGCATTGGGAACTACGTGCACAATGTCTCATCTGACTCTGCCTTCAGCTCACCACTCCTTTCTTGTCTGTCACAGCCCCCTTTGTGCAGATCGCAGTACTCTCTCTCCCTAACTTTCTCATTTCTCCCTCGCAGCAACTGGAACTGCACACAGATAAAGGACTGCGCCTTCCGGGCTTGAGCATCGTAAACAAGAATGCACACTGTGGGATGGGCCGAGTGGGCCTCCCCTGCTAGAGTAGTGTAGAGAGTGTGGGTGGATATGATGGAAGCAATGGAAGCTAAATCAACTTTTTCCCTAGTCAGCAATTTCAAAAAGGCTGCGGCTTTATTAAATATTAATTGTACTAAGTCAGCCCCCGAAAACAACTTCGAGCATCTTTGGAGCTATGACTTTAAGAGTCTCGCACAAACGTATTATTTTTCTGTTTGTTTTAAGCACTGTGAGTCACTCTCCTCACTTTCAAACTATATACTTTGTAAAACGCATGTTGGCTGTGAGAATTACTTACATACTACAGATTCTATGCTTGTTTCTAGAATATTCCTAAAACTACGTCTTGGGCTACTGCCATTTAAATGGCAATTAAAAGGTGCACGCCAATATTGCACCACTTGCCCTGATTCTAGCGAATCTATCATCCATATTGTCACAGCCTGCCCGTTGACTCTGCTCAGGAATCGCTGGCTGGGTAAATATAAAACCACTGAAGGAGATACTGACTTTATGGCCGTCTTAAGTGAGAAAACTTACTGTGACATAGTTAAAATTTATATTTTTCTGAAACTGGCCTTTAAGGCAAAAGCATTGAGCTTGTGGTAATGATTTTAGGTAAACGTAAATGTACTGTACTATGGTTTTAAAATATGTTGTATTTTGTGTCTTGTTATAACCTTTTGGTTGAATAAAGACTAGAAAAAAAAAATCAGAAAAAAAAATCAAGTGACCGCCTCTCCGGAACGCCCTACAGTGACGTCGGCTACTGCTGCCTGAATTTTACACCAAAAACTTTAAAGCCTCATAACTCTTTCATTTTTCAATTTAGAGACTTGAAATCAACGCCATTATTCTTGATTAATTATTTTCTGTAAGTGGATACGACGCTGGTTTCTGTAAGATGCATATCTGTGAAGATACGCAAAAAGGCCTATAACTGGTCTTTAAAATACTTAATGGTTATCACACGACGATTCCCCTCTACATATTGGAGTGTTAAATCATGTCAAATAGCCAGAAATCATTTTAGTCAAGATTCTCCTTTACCATATGGAAAAATGTTCTTTTAGCCCATCCTGAACCAATTTTTAAACCACTTTTGAAATCAAAGTGTTCCCATAGAGGCTGGCTACAATTTGAAACCAGTCTCGTTTCAGTCACCCCTTGTGAACTACCTCTCAGAGCATTTTGCCATTTATTGGGCCATTTCTATTCCAAATCACTCCTGGTTCGCATGGCTAAATCTTTGCTGGCATCCCCCCAAGTCTGGGAAGTATCAGCCCCCAAACTTATTCCCATCTGGAGTTACAGCAGAGAGTTTATTTCTCCATAGGCTTACAATTAAGGCAAAATGCCCTCTTTCTGCCCTTGCTACACCCACATGCTTAGTCCCGGCGTTGAACTCCTGCGCAGAACCACCCCTGACCGGCTTGAACTGGGTCCCTGGTCAGAGCGTGAGCTCGCTTCCTGCATAATTAATTTTTTGTTTTAATCATTTCTTTATCGGTTCAACACGACTTTATGCATATTCCAGCCAAGCAGCTGGTATAGTTAATTGGATTCCGTAATCGCAACATCTAACTACATCTTTTTCTCAGGCCTGTGCTCGGCTAGGCGTGACAGTGTGCTTTGTTGGAGCTGCATGCACCGGTATTTCTGGTAATTTCCTGTATTAACCAGAAGCCTGACCTCCTACCTACTTTCAGTCACGTGAACGGAAAAATACAGTCTTGTGCTAAAAGCTAATGCAGTTTCAAGGTTGAAAGGGGCCTCTGCTGGCACATGTTTCATTCTTGGTTCATTATTAACTGCGGTGACTGGCTGACTTCATACCATGTTCATGTCGTGCAATGATTTTACTTCCGCCGCCATCATGTTTTCTCCTGGAAGCTTACAATCTGAAACCCTTTCAAAGTGACAATAGAAACTTTTACAGCTGGAGACTAAATATGTACCTCCACTAACCTAACAGATTGTGATAATCAAAATTATATATTGCTACATGTGTATAAAAATAATGCAAATGTTACAGTAATATGGGTTGCTCTGCCACTGTTTCTCTGGCAGTGACGTGTTTCATTGTGGGCCCCCAACAGTCATGACACAGCACTCGCTCGATCATCAGCATCGTCTGGCATCCCCGGCAGCCCTAACGAAGCTGCCACTCCCCAGACCGAAGGAAGAGAAGACCGCTTTCCAGAGGTAAGAGCAGTGTAGCATAGCTGATTTTCACGGGGCCCCATAAGTTTTTCTCATGCCTGAATACAAAGATGTTCAGCAGATTTTTTACTAATGTTGTCCTTAAAGCTTTGCCATCAGAAGAGTCAGGTAGAGGGGTTAGTAAAGAGGTTGCAGCAGGAGATTGAGAGGGAGAGAGTAGTAGTTCAGAATGGTACAAATATGGCTGCATCACTTTCTGAGCCTTTGGACAACTAGAAGCTAGGAATCGATTGACATATCACATGTATGTCGTATAGAGAATAGGAAGCAGGTTGGCATAATTGAAGCCTGGAATGTCACGTGACTAGGCAACGCACTGCGGTACCTCAATTAAACCACCAGAGGTCGCTTGGAACAAGACACCATAGCACATGCATGATTCATTTACCAAGCGCTATGCAGGGCAGTAACTTCAACCAACCACCAGAGGCCACCTGGAATGAGACACCACTGCACACACATCATCATCCACCCAGTGCATTCTCTGTGGTTTTAGCATATGAATAGTTCAGCTCCCAGGTGTGAACAGTCTCCCAGGTGACCACACCATTGGGGGCTTGGGGCGTGTTGCTTGAGAGCCTACAGTAGCAGTTTGAAAGCTGAGGGGAATGGGCATGAGCGGCCTTCACAGAGAAAATTTCTTAGGCCCTCCTTTCTTTGCACACAATGTGTCCCAATCAGAATGTAAAATATATTTTTTTTTGTGCACCCAATGTGTTTCCCATTTCTTTATACAGCCTGGAGGCATCCGAGTGCTGAAGCAGTAAATAGTGCAGGGTGCTGTATGTGGCTAAGAGGTCATTTACTGCAGTCTTTTCAAGTCACAACACAATGCATCATGTTTCACAGTAATGGTGTCTCACCCAATAACTAACCCACCCTGTGGCGCAAAGTACAGATAAAAGCCTTACAGATTGTGTTATTTACCTCCACATTCAATAGAGGCCTCACCATTATGTTCAGAGGCACGAACACGAGGCAAGAAAGTGCTCCAAGTGCTCTGATTTGCATAATGTACATGAAATACGCTTTTGTGGCCAATGGGCTTCTGCAATCCATATGTGGGAAGTGCACGGCTGCTGTTATGTGGTAGATGTTGCTGTTGGCTTATGCCAACACAATGGTAATTTTATCTGCAGTGCTGAATCATGGGAAGTAAGTATTTGCATATTGCACACTTTTAACAGTTTGAACAAGGAACTGTACTGCTTACACTATTGCATCTGTTAAACAATAATACTGTATAAGTCATGTGTGAATGGACAGCACCTTAGACTTGTGTGCACAGAGGACACCATAAGTGAGATAGATGTACTGTAGCACCACTCATCAGTTTTCATGCTCCTTCTCCTAGGAGTATGTCTGTTTTATGCACACGATAACCTGAGGGGATTTTTGGACAGGCTTTCCCTCAGAGAGAGCCCAACAATATGGTACTAAGAAAAGACCAGAATACCCTGTCAGGGCCCCAATCCTCCAGTTGTCATCAGGCAGAACAAGCAGGAGGCGCAGGTCATTCAAGTGGGCCTTGCAATATGATTATACATTAGCTGAAACTGACTCTTGACCCTCAAAGGCCTAAAAAGTCATGTTTTTTCTTCATCTTCCTCTTAGCCCCCTTTCTTACATCTACCATGCTTCCAAGCAGTATGCTCTCTAAGCAACACATCCCACCCTTGTGGCGTGCCATGTCCTGGTGATCACTTAACAAAGATCTGACCAAAGGTCGGTTCTTCATGCCTTACACAAATATAGAAAGCTTTTCCCCCGCACTGTTTTTTCATTGAAAAAAATCCTCCAATGTTTCTGTGCATAGTTGTGTTGGATTTACTTTTTAGTGGACAGCACCAGGTGACCATGTTCCAACTGTCAATAGGTTTCCAAGGTGCCGTTCTGCTGTAGTGCAGTAATTGCCTATTGTTTAACATCTGAAAAGGGCAAGGCCACAATACCCATTGTCATGGGCAACCAGGCCTGGGCGAAGAATGCATGGCCACACCGCAAGATGCGTTAATGGGCATTAGAATGCAATGTGGGGGAGGGGAGAGAATTTATTTAGCCCTGGTGATTACTGGAGTATTTGGGGCCAGCACTTTGCCTTTCATTTACACAGTATTGCTGGATTTTCAGTAAATAAAACCCTCCAAAAATGTCCTTGTATCTGGAATCATAATGCACACTAGATCAAACAGCACCCAATTTGGTAACAAGCCTAGTTGCAGAACCTTTAGACTCAGGCGTTCAAGTTGCATGCATCACACAAGACAGTTATGATGCTTTTTGTTAAAAACAGAAAGATCGTCCCCACATGCAACACATTACTTCATGCCTGTACTCTTTCATCTCGGTTTAATTTTGGCTGTGCTGGACTATCTGCTCAAATGCAGATTTCTGCCCTTCAGACTTTCCATGGCACCCTGGGTAATGGACATTCGTGCTGGCTTTGAGCACATTTTCATATTTGCATATTGTACTTGGCAAATGAGCAATTTTCCCCAGAATGCCCAGCCACAATTAGCACACTTCTCTGATTCTAGTTGTAACAAGGGCTGGCTTGAGGCTCCTTTTGGGCATGCAAACCACAAAAGACATTGAAAAAAATAAACATGATGAAGTAAACCTGCGTGGGTCCGCGAACTGTAATGCACATTACACACCACAGATCATGCCAATCTGGAGTCTTCCGCAGGTCATACTGTACAGAACTACTGCAGCCTGCCTGTGGTGAAAAAGCATGCAGTGAATGGATCCTGCTAACAGATGTCTTTCTCATCTGTACAGTACAGTGTAAAGGCAATGCGTGGTATGCAAATATAGAAAATTACACAAGGATTATGAGGCTGTTCATGCAGGCCCCACATGCCAGCAATGCTATCAAGAATGGGAAATCTTAGCATCTTTCAGCCAATGTGCAGTTTGCCTACTGTACATAACTAATGAGCAATATCTCCCATAATTCCTGTGCTCGATTTTTGCTCTTATGCAATTTTAGCTCTAACAAGGGCCAGGTTTTGGCCACTTTTGAGCATGCAAACTAACAACAGTATCCAACTGTAATGCACATTACATACCATAAGTGTCATAGACTTACAAAAGTCGAAGTTTCTGAATGCTACATCGAAGCTATGACACTGTACCTCTGCTTGTTGTTCTGTCCCTGGAGGATTACGGAACTCTGTGTGCCTGTAATAAAACAGAGGAACATTTTTGGTGTAGCTCTCCAGGTGAGAGTGCCTCATTTTTTTACAAAAGAAAGATTGTCAACTCCCCTCCCCTGCATCGCACCCTTAACCAGCAATAACGGCTCTTGTGCGCTGGCTCTGAGCTTCCCACACAATGGTGTTCTTCGCCCTGTTGTGATCGCCCAGGACCACAGGCCCTTTTCAGCCTTGACCAATAGATATGCAAAACGAGGAGCAATTACTGCAGCAGGGCGCTGACCACTGAAGCACACCCACAATACCAAGGCTTTGCAATTTGCAACCTGTGCACTAGGAACAAAATTGCTTTTACGCTGAATAATGTGCATGAAACAACTCAATTTTTCCCAGCATACAGTACACAGCACAGACCATGCCAAATCTGGAGGCATCTGCAGATCATACTGTACAGACTACTGCGGCCTGCCTGCGGTCTAAAAACATGCAGTTTGTGGATCCCTCTAACAGATGTCACTCTCATCTGTACAGTACAATGTAAATATGTAAATATAATGCATGGTATGCAAATTTTAAATATTACAAATATTACACAAGGGTTATATGGATGTTCATGCAGGCCCTGCACACCAGCAATGCTATCAATTACCCAAAGTGCTTTACAGCTCAGTCAAACTGAAAAGTGCATTTTTCCAATACGGCAAGGCAAATAGAGTGCTTTATTGGATGGTAGATAATTATATCTGGCCTCAGATGAATTTGTGATGGTTACCAGGAGGGGCTTGGCCAATCTTTTCAGGCAAGCACCCTAACTTCTATACAGGTTGCATCAACTTGAACATCTGCATCTAAACGTTCTGTGGTATGAAGCGAGCGGCACTTTGTACAATCATGCCCCCACCTGTTTGCAGAACTGAGTGTGTCTGCGATAAACTGGCAGCTAATTTTTGGGCAACCTCTCCTGGTGAGAGCTCCACATTCCAGTATAAAGAAAATTTGTTGTGGTTACAGTACATACCAGTAGAGGCTGAGAGGTGTGTGCTGTTCTTTATGGGTATGTACAGTATGTTTACATTTGTATGGCATTCGTGTTAGTGTCAGTGGTTTTGATTAACTCTAACTTTACTGCCAGATCAAACACACACTCCACTTCAGCTTTCACTTGACTGAGTGTGTGAACGAATCCGATATGGTAAATTTTTGAAGGATTTCCTTCAATGGAAATCCACCAATACTGTCCAAAATGAAGGACTCTAGTTGTCGCCGGTTTCCCCCACCATCCCCTCCATTGCATCATTAACTGGCATTAAAGACTCTTGCACCTTGCCCCCACCCTCCTTTCTAGTGAGGCTCAACATAGGAAAAGGACAGAGTCATTCCTTGGTGGGGCTTGCCTTCTAAAACCAAGCGCATGGGGTGTGTGTATAGCCGCCCTTTCCATAGGGTAGGGCAGCATATCTTACAGGATAAAAGGTTACCAAGTAAGCCAAGGATGTACTGCAGCCCTTTCGGCAGGAAAGTAAAGGTGAGAGTTAGTGAACATTGCAGAAGTATGAACATTGACTAGCCACGCTAACACATGGCCTCAAAACCCCCACATAAAAAGTACACATTTCTGGCCACCATCCTTGGAACGGATGCAATATGCAAATAAGAGAGTTCTTATGGGAAAATTGTTCTGCCATGTTTGTTTACAGTGGTAAAGCTCCCGTACACTAGGATGGGAAGGCTCATACTGTAATACTGTATTCAAGTTCATTTGTGATGCTTTTACGCAGGGGCCATGTCAGCTTCAGAGGCACCCACCATATCTGTGAAACTTGAGCCATCGACTCAAAAAATGGCAAAGTCTATCTTCTGTCTTTGTTGGACTTAGAAGTGTTCCATGCGGATTACTACAGGACAACATGTACCTATGATGATCCGCAGCGGGTAAGTTTTGAGGGGCATCAAGACCTAAAATCTGTACTAAAATAGAACTGAATAGAGTTGTGTCTTCTGCAGTTCAATTTCTGAATATTAGGCTTACATACTGTAACTTGTTGGGTGCAACTCACTACGATTTCTCACTTGGCTCTGCACTATTGAAATGCTAGAGCAGCCTTGCTGTACACACCCTAGGAACACCTCTGCAGGCCTGCTGAAGCCATTCTTTTCATCCATGGCTGTAATTGGTAGTATAGGGTGGGACCACTGAGATACAGTGGAATTGGTACTCAATGGAGTCCGCTTAATAGGAAATATTATTTACTGGATTTGAGGTGTATATGGGATATTATAGCCCTGAGGTAAGATTGACCTCCCGAGGGGCTGAATAATATCCCATATACACAGAAACTGCAGACAATATTTCATTTATGAAACCCCACAACTTCCATTTTATGTTACATTTTGTATACAATGCATAAACTGAAATGTCCATTGCTTTGTATTTAATGGTGTGCTTGTTGCCTTGATGTTCTCCATGTCCATTGCTTCATCTGATTGGCTGATTGGTGATTTTGTAGTTGGGCAAGACGTCCGCTAGCTAACCGGCTGTGAGGATCTCCTCTCTTCTACCTCCCTCCCTCCTCTCACTAAAGCAACTGCTATGAATCTGAAAAATTGAAGTGATGAGCAGTCTGTTGTTTTAGTCATGCTACTCTGTACCACCTCCCGCCGGTTTCGAGTCCTTCGACAGCTTCGTGGATGTAGCCAAGACAATTTGATCATCATTCTCTCTGCTCCCTGACAAAATATTGTAAGACCGACTGTGTCTTTAATTGTGTTGGATCTATCAGGACTTGGAGTAGAGAGAGGAACTGGAAACCCACTTTACACTCCTCTACAAGTCCCCATGGACTGAGCAGAGGAGAAAAAGGGGGTTCCGGCCTAGAATCGGTGAACATCCTGGAAGTCAGCATCTGAAACGACAAGAAGAACAGACTGGGATTAAGCAGGATGAATATGCTAGGAGGGTTCTAGGACTTAGGCTTCAGTACTAGTATAATGCTCACCAATGAGAACCCCCAGTATAGCGTACCGAGTGCAACTATAATTTGTCTGGGTGGCCAGCTCAGACAGCATGATGGAGGGTGTGCCAGTCTCATAATAAATAATAGGCAGAGGTCATAACGAGGCATCAGATAGGTCATGATACAGGCAAGGACTAGGCATAAGCAGGTGAGCATAGGCAAGGTCTGGAACCAGTATTCAGAAGGGCAGAAGTACAAACAAGGACTCAGCAAGGCAGGTTCCATAGTAGGCAATAGTCCATAAACAAGAAGTCCATAACCAAGAAGGCAGTCAGACATAATACTCCCCACAGGAGTCAAAGCGAAGTACTCCACACAGGAATCATGGTAGGCAAAGGTACAGTTCAGGACTTGACTGAATCAAAGTCTTAAGCAGGCCATAGTCAATAACCTCAAAGTCTTTTCAAAGAAGTTGTTCCACACAGGAACCAAAGTAGGGAGTGCTCCACACTGGAGCCATAGTGCAACAAGGGATAGGGGTCATAGAGTCCTCAAGGGAGTTAAAGTAGTCAAAGTACAGTTCAGGATTAGGCTGAATCAAAGTCTTAAGCAGGCCATAGTCAATACCTTCAAAGTAGTGCTCCTCACAGGAGCCATAGTGGGGAATGCTCCACACTGGAGCCGTAGCGCAACAAGGGATAGGGGCAAAGTTCTTCTCACAGGAGCCATAAAGCCACGCACTCCACACTGGAGCCAGGGCAAATGCGATAACAAAGGTACAGGCATGAATAAGGCAAAAGCAGGTCTCAAACCAGTCAGTAGTCAGCAGCAGCAAGTTTAGAGTTGGGCTCAGAATCCCCACCATACTTACACGTGGTATAATCAAGATAGTTGCATATAATGAGCACCACCACTTTCACTATCAACATTTCAGTTGTGACTCATCAGCTTCCCATCACCTGCAACTGGGGCTTGTGCACTGACACACTATAAACAAGCAGTGATGTATAGGCAAGACCTGTGACCTGCCTACTGATAGCTGATGTGCAGATGAGAATATGTCTACTTAACTGGCTTGTTTATTAATGTTGGAGGCAGGTACAGACTGCCCTGATATGCTTTAAAATAGGTGAAACAAATCTTAGAAACCTGTACACATATAAAACTACAAAAAGCAAATCATTAAAAATATGTAATTTTGGGGATACATTTAGAAAATTAGCATAATATTACTAATAGTTGTTAGAAATAAGTATTCCGTGACCGCCGCCCCCTCACCCCCTCTAAACAGTAGAAGTGTAAATTGCAGCTTTCTGTTTCATGGAAATCTGGTAAAATAAACAGATTCTGCTGCTTTTTGGATTTTTTCAATAAAGTTCTTGGTTTTGGGATGTGTAGTATGGTATATTGTGATATTAATAAGGTTGTAGGTTCAAAAATGCGAACCTTGTTTATTCAGTGGCTGTGAAATCCTATTTTCTATATACACTAATATAGTAAAAGAAAAATGGTAATTAATGACATAAGTGGTTGTGCTCGCTGTGCAGTTATGAGGGTATGGTGGTGTCTGATGAATCGTTTATGGTTTGTGGTGTGTTTGGCTGTGCGGTGGGTGATGTGTGGTGCGGTGTGGTGTGTTGGGAATGTCTAAAAGAAACCATCATCATTAATAATGAATTCCATGAGAGATTTCTGTGCAGGACACTAGAACCAAGGGAGTCTAGTAGGTTATTTGTTGGAGTTAGTTCCATATAAGAACACTGCACCCTTTACCACTCAGCCCACAACGCTGCCCCATTTCAGGGGCACTGTTCTTATGTAGAACTGTGATGGTGCCACCGCTGGCACACCCTTTAGGCCAATCAGGTGACAGCCTCCTCCTGGGATTTGCCAGGGGGCAGCTTTTCAATAATTCATGAGGGGCGCTGCCCCTCCTGAATTCTTGAAAAGCCGCCAATATACCAGAGGCCTCCGGTATATTGGAAAGAACACTTTTTAAAATTTTACATATATCATATTTTTCAGGGAGCAGAGTCAGGATTTGAACCGGTCGAAAGCACTAGGTTTGGAATGGTGCTACAGTTTCTTTATCTTTAGAAAGAATGGAGCAAATGCTAGCATTTAGGGCTTGTTGTTCATTCCCATACTGTATTTTTAAAGGGAAAAACTTGGAGAATAAGTCAATGCTCTTTTATGCATGGTAAAAAAACTGCATACTCACATTGTTTTTCTGGGGGAGTGCCAAATTTGTTTTCCGCCCTGGGCACTGTCTGACCCTGGGCTGATCCTGCTTTTGAGGCCAGAAGTGCCCCGTCGCAGACTGGGCTACTCGTGGGTGGCCCACTCTGTGAGGGGGAACTTCTGGCCTCAAAAGTGAAAAAAAAACCACTGCGCACTGCTAAGGGGAAGCACCTTGGCAGTGCCCAGAGGTTTTTCAAGCACTTTTGAGGCCAGACGTGCCCTGTTGCAGAGTGGGACACGCACGGGTTGCCCTCAGCACTGGTGCACCCATTAGGCCAATCAGGCAGCCATCTCCTCCTTGGATTTGCATGGGGGCAGTTTTTCGATAATTTAGGAGGGGCGCTATGTGCCCCTCCCAAATTATTGAAAAGCCACCAGTATACTGGAGGCCTTAAATTGGAGAAAACACATTTTTAAATATATTATAGTTTTAGGTGGCAGAGTTGGGATTTGAACCTCACACCAGTGTTCTTTGGGTTGAAGCACTGGGGTTTTACCCACTGCACTAACCCAATAAAAGGTTTGGAGCGGTGCTGCAGTTTCTTTATCTTTAGACAGAATAGAGCAAATGCCAGCATTTACGGTTTGTTATTCATTCCCATACTGTAATTTTAAGGTGCCAAATTTATCTTCACCCGGGGTGCTGTTTGACCCTGGGCCGGCCCTGCTTTTGGGGCCAGAAGTGCCCTGTCGCAGACTGTGCCACCCACGGGTGGCCTTCTATGCAACGGGGCACTTCTGTCCTCAAAAGGGAAAAACAAGCCACTGGGCAACACTAAGGGGAAGCCCATTGGCGGTGCCCAGCAGTTTTTGAAGCGCTTTTGGGACCAGGAGTACCCCATTGCAGAGTGGGCCACCTGCGGGGCACTTCTGGCCTCAAAAGTGACAAAAACCCCATTGGGCACTGCTAAGGGGAAGTCCCTTGGCAGTGCCCAGCTGTTTGGATAAAGTACACAAGGATCACCCCTTTTCAGCAAGATGATGCTGAAAAATGTGTGATTTAAGCAATGCTTTTTCAAAAATGTTCTCACGGGGGGAGAAACCCCCCTGTACCTCCCTGCCTTGGCTCATGCTCGCTCACTAAGCTCGCTTACAAAGTTACACATCGACATTGAATACGCCCACGGGGGCTCCACAAAAGTCACAAAGGCTGGTGGCGGCAGTGGGGGGGAGAGCACCATTTCGTCACTTCACCTACTCTGCCAAAATACCTTGCGCCACCCCTGGGTGGGACTTCCCCCCACACCTCCCACTCTTGCACAGCAGAGGACCAAGTAAGCACCCCCCTCCCAACGGGGGAACCACCATATCCACATATCATGTAATCTATCAGACTTGCCTTTTGGGTTGTTATGAATGTGGCTTAATTGACGCATACCACTGGAGACTGGTAATTCCGAAGTAAGACATCTCGGACCGGGATCAGCAGTATTAGTTTCTATCTGTGTCTATCACGTTCACTGTGAGCATTTATTTACCCGCGCGTTTCTAATTGACGAAGCCGTTTGTTTTGGCAACTGGCAGGAGATGCAGCAGAGATTAGAGCCTATTACAGCAGAACAAGGAAATCAGTAATTGTAGTGCGGTACCAGAGATGAAAAGCGCGGCTTAATTGCCGTCTCAGGGTTTATTGCTGTTTCCAGGATATGCCGGAAAGCAGCTGTCAGCGTCTCGACATGTACGTTGTTCTGAGACACATGTACACACCCTTGCCACCTGTATTTGTCATAAGGCGATTAATGAAAATGTAGACTGCTGGATTCTGCCAGGTGTGTAATACTATATATTTACTAGTGTAAAAGCCTGTCATATGACAGGAATAAAATGCAGTTCGTACATTGCTAGCATCACTGGTCACTTCCCAAGGCGAGGCCTGTCCCTGAACCCCCCACCACCCCTGTACCCCACCAAATGACCTTTTTAGGCCCGTGTGTCTCCTGATTAGGCCTGTGCAAGTGCTATGCAAAGTGTTCCTAGATTCCCAGTGGGTCTGATCCCCAAATGTCCTTTTTTTGCCTGTGCTTGTCCTGACTAGGTCTGTACAAGTCCTATGCAGAGAGTCCCTGTTTTCCCAAGGGGACTGTCCATCAAATGTCCTTTTAGGCCTGTGCTTGTCTGGTGCAAGTCCTATGCAGAGTGTCCCTAGACTCCTGGGGAACCTGTCTGCCAAATGTCCTTAATAGGCCTGCGCTTTTCGTGAATGGGCCTGTGCAAATCCTATGCAGAGAGTCCCTGGATTCCTGAGGGGCCTGTACTCATAGGTCCTTTTTGGACCTAGGCCTGCCCAACTGGATCTGTGCAAGTCCTATGCAGAAAGTTCTTGGAATCCTGAGAGGCCTGTCTCCCAAATGTCCATTTAAACCTGTGCTTGTCCTGAATGGACTTATGTAAGTCCTAAGCAGAGTGCCCCTGGATCCCTGAGGTGCCTGTCCCTCAAATGTTCTTTTAGACCTGTGATTGTCCTGATTCAGCATGTGCAAGTCCTATAGAGTGCCCCTGGATTCCTATGGGGCTTGTTCCCCAATGTTCTTTTTGGGCCTATGCTTGTCCTCCCTAGGCCTTTGCAAGTCCTACGCAGTTCTTGGAGTCCCAGGGGGCCTGTCCCCAATGTTCCTTTTGGGCTTGTGCTTGTCCAGGCTGATGCCTGTGGGTTAGCCGGCACATTGCAAGTACTAAGATAAGATAAGATAAGATAAGATAAGATAAGATAAGATAAGATAAGATAAGATAAGATAAGGTAAAATTCCTGGCTTCCTGTCTCTGAAACTCCCCCACCAGCAGCCTCTAAGCTGAACTGTCATACTGGCTCTTCAGAAAATCCTTCAAGACCTCTCTCTTCACCTAGTGAACTTTCATCTGATGGACTTATGTGTCGCACAAGCGCAGCTACCAATGTAACCTGTAAAAATGCATACTATTGCCATCTCTAAACCAATTGTTATATTTGGTCTTGCTTGCTCAACTGTACCTTGCATCCAGATGCCAACAGGCTTAGGCACCATACAAATGCAAAAAGAAATAAACCCAAGTTAATGCACTTTAAATTATCACTTTTCACCTAGAAACCACTAAAGTACATCACCATCAGTCACCTTCACTATAGGACTATAGAAGCTGCTGAATTGTTGTTTAATAGGCAGAAGAGGCAATGTGGAAACTATTAATGTTATACAATGTGGGACTTGATTATCCATTCTATTGCCTAGAAACCCCCAGAGTGTACCCACAACAGAGTGGCTCGCGCTGTTGGACTGTGTAAGCTGCTAGATGACTTGCTTCCATCTCCTCCTCTCAAGGTCCCGTCCTGCCCACATATATCACTCCTAGGAACATGCGCATCATCGCTTTCATCAGCACAGAATACTTACACCTGTAACATATATTTGTTTGACCTTTCCCTTATAAGAGAGAAGGAAAAGAAACATATAATATTCCAAGTAACAAAGGATACAGGTCTTCCGGATCCTATTCACGCTTAGCTCAAACGTGCTTAAATGACAGAAGAATGAACCCAACAATCCGGTACGTCTAAAACACCCATACGGACAGTTAGGAATAGTACAATACATAACTCTAACTTTCTCCTGTACAGCTATATATATATATATAACATAAAATCCTACTAGAACAGAAAGACAGTCACAGGATGGAACTCGTGACCAACCACAGTCCTTGCAACATTAAAACTACATGTAACAACAACCCAAGAACTGGGTGAATAAATGAAAATAAAACGGTTGAAGATCAGGCACCAGTTCTTGGCACAACAATACATGTCATTCGGAATTTGTCTTTCTTGGTACGATGTGGGCTGGATTTCGTCTCTGACATGTTTGCTTTGGTTGTGCACTGAGGCCCAAGGGCGAGTATGCACGTGAAATAAATTAAACTTAAACTTAATACCACGTGTGATGAAAGCGGGGCCGGGGTAGCAACCGGCCCTTTTCGCACATACACCCCCCTAGTTCAGCACCCTAGGCCTGCCTCATGCAGCACCTTTCTGAGATAACTAAGGGTGTCAAATAACCAGGATCGTTCGCCCTTATCTGCAAGCACCAAAAATGCCACAAACAGAAAGGGATCGACTCGGGATCTTTCAAAAGTAAGACACGTGTTTATTAGCGCAAAACAGATAGGCACATTAAGAGCAGAGCAATGGTTACTTTATTCTCATTACCACGCGGTGAGTCATTACGGTACAAGCAAGGTAGATAGTAATGCGTCTAGTTTCTAGTGGTTCAGTTCGGTACAGCAATCTCTAAGCAAAATGGTC
>JAVSBX011138013.1:0-15222 GCA_033119125.1 Desmognathus anicetus
TATGAGGGGCGTGAGATCCTGCAAGACAGGAGGGTTTGGGTGTTATTGCTGCTGTGGCTGGGCTGCGCTCTAAGTTAGTTTCCCTTCCCCCATTGAACTGGAACGGCGCCTCACCTGGGACAGGGCGGCGCCGGGTTTTCAGTGAAGTGATGCGGAGGTCTGCAGGGTCTGGTCTTCGGGCGCTCAGGAAGTGTCCCGGGCTTGCTGTGGACGAGGAGTGCTGCTGCGAGGCTTGAGGTCGAGGAGATCCTGGAAGGCTGCAGTGGGGCTCAGTTCGTGGGTGCTGCGGAAGGGTGATGCAGTAGCCGGAGGCAACCCACGCTCTCAAGCGGGGCAAGGGAGATACGTCTCCTCAGTTGGGAGGCCAGTGGGAGACTGTCCAGCTGCCAATCAAAAAGGGGGCGGAGCACCACCAGGCAGGGAGCGAGTACGCACGCGCGCTCCACCAGGTCGGCCTTTGCCATGCTCGCGCGCGGGCCTCAGTGATGAGGCGGGCTAGCCCAAAATAAAGCAGCGCAGGGGGCGACCGCCCTTGCGGGCTCGGGCGGGTCGCCGGGAGATACCTGAAGGTAAAAGTCAGAGGTTCGAAGGAGGCCTGAAGGTCTGTGACAGGGTCCACGGTCCAGAGCTCCTTGGGTAAGCGTCTTGTCCAGTGAGGTGACAAGTTGCCAAAGCACTTGGCCAACGGTTTGGAATCTTGAGGGGGAGCACTGGGGTCACTGGGTTCTACAGACTACGGTGTCCCAGGGGTTCCTAGACAAGTGTATGCCTGCTAAACCTAACCTAAGCTTATTACTAATTTCTAATTCCTAATCCTACTACTAAGATTTAATCCTAAACTTATTACTAATCTAACCTTACTAACCCTACTACTAAGATCCGTGTGCGTGTGTGTGACACTTTTTTATTTGAGTAATCCTTTCGGGACAGAGGGCAAAAAACCGGGACTGTCCCGGCAAAACCGGGACGTCTGGTCACCCTACTTATCGTTGCTTGGTTTGTAAAAGATCCAGGGCTATAGCCCAGACTCCATGGAATGTTCGAGCAAGCGAGCCCGAACTTGATCACGGGGATACGAGGAGATTCTCCCCCTGTGAGAAATTTTTTGAAAAAATCCTGCCAAAATAACACATTTTTCTGCATGATTTTTCCAAAATAACCAAAAAAATACATATGTTGCTAAGTGATCTGGAGGGCTACTGAAGACATATTGGTTATTTTCAGGTACACTAGAAATAAAAATAACTGAGGCACATTACCCCTCCGTCCCTCTTCTTCGCCCCAGTCCTAACAACATGAGGTTTTACCCTTATTCTAGACAGGCATCATACATACTACCGAAATTAGAAAAACCCTCCCCCTTGGCCCTGTATAAAGGACCCAGAGGCCCAACTCACCTCCCGCTATTTGCCTGTCTGCTACAGTCAGGCGTCGTATGATCTTCCTCCCTGGTAAGCTATGTAGAGGGAAGGTGGGGGGGGCTGTGCTACTTGTTTTTCCATTGTGTATGGGCCTTAAGCGGTGCCTGGAGCCCTGTGGTGGTGTCGCCCGGGGGTTGCAGGGCTCCCCGGGCGTCGCTGTGGACACGAGGCTGGGCCAGCCAACGCGGCCCGTTCCGTGAGCGTGGCCCCGCTTTGGTGGCCCTGGGTTGCCCCCGGGCCGGCAGTGGTGAGGGGCCAGTCTTTGCGGGGCTCTGACCTTGGCCCCTGATTGGTGGGTTGTTCCCTTTTATGGGTTGGGCCCTGGCCCCTTTTTGGTGTTGGCTTTTTCCTGGGCTATGTCTTCATCTTCTGTGTCCCGTGGGGCTCGCAGGCGCAGGTCGCCTTCTGTCTCTCCTTCTTGCCGGCGGAGTAGGCGCCATCGGGACTCTTCTGCCCACTCTTCTTCTTCTGCAGTCCTGGTGGATCCTGGAGCCTTGGAGGCTATGGTGGCGAGGGCAGTGTCCTCAGCTTTGGTGCAACGTGAGGCAGTTCATCCTGCCCCCAGTCTTCCTGTGCTGCTGCTGGTGCCTCCTGTGTTGCCGGTCCTGGGATTTGATTCAGAGTTGGAGGATGATGGATCGTTGGACGGTGGTCCGGTGGATCCGCATGACCGTTTTGTTCAGCGGGAGGCCTTGCCGGGTCTTTTGGCCCTGATTTGATCCAATCTGGGTTTTGAGTCCCTGGAGGTGGAGGCGGACCCCTTCTTCCGGCAGTATCTGATGCCGGCTCCGGTGTCTCTTCCTTTCCATGCTTCCATCAAGGAATTGGTCTTGTGTGATTGGGCTGACCTGGAGAAATTGGTGCTTGCATGTTTCCTGGCCCGGGCCTATCCTTTGGCGGGGTTTGCTGAAGACTTTCCGTACGTACTTAAAGTGGATGCTTTGTTGGAGACCCTCTCTGGGAAGTCGCTGCTGGTGGCTGAGGAGGCTTCTCCATCAGACCCAGTGGATTGGAAGGTGGAGGTGACTCTGAAGAGATCCTATGCTTCTGCCAACTTCACCCTCTGTGCTGGGGCTTATGCGGCCTACTCATCTGAATCGGTTCTCCAGGACTTTCAGGCCTTGCGTACCGCCATGGAGGTGGGTACTGACTGTGCTGCCCTGCTGGATGGAATGGAGCGTCAGGTGCAGTTTCTTTCGGACCTGGCCTTTTATCATGTCAAGGCGGTGACCCTTTGTGCAGGCACAGTGGTGGGGGCGCATCATCTCTTATGGATGCGGGAGTGGAAGACAGATGCGCAGCAGAAGTCGGCATTGTTGAAAGTCCCTTTCACTGGTCAGTTGCTGTTTGGTCCCCGCCTGGATGAGATGGTGAAGAAGGCTGTAGAGGATCAGAAGTTGGTTAACCCCGTCCGTCCTAAGTCTCGTCCTCAGCAGCAGGCTTCCTCTAGTGCCTTCTGTTTCCGGACTGGTTATCGCCCTGCCAGGTCCTGGAGAGGGTTGGCCTGCGGCAAGCCTAGCTCAGGCACTGCGGCCGCAGCTGCAGCTTCTTCTTCTAAACGAGTGGACCCCTCGTCTTCTCATCTCCGTTCCTGATTGGCTGGGTGTCGGCCTGTTGCGCTCGCTTTTCAGGTTGGAGGGCGGATCTGGCATTTCTACTCGGCATGGGTCGACTTCCATTTTGGACCTTTGGGTGCTCTCTGTGGTTCGCGAAGGCTACCGGGTCTGCTCCCTCAACGTTTGGCTCTGGAGGCAGGTGTCCTGGACTTGTTGGCCAGGGAGGCAGTGGTGCGGGTCCCTCCTGAGGAGTGGGGGACCGGGTTATATTCCATGATGTTCCTTGTGGAAAAGTCGACGGGGGGCTTCCGCCCAATCTTGAATCTCAAGTCCCTGAACAGGTTTATTCCGGACGTCCCTTTCAAGATGGTTACTTTGCAACGGATTCTTCCGCTTCTGCAGGTGGGGGATTGGTTGGCGTCCTTGGATCTGCAGGATGCGTACTTTCATGTCCCGGACCATTGGCAGTACCTCTGCTTTGCGACTCCCCTGGGACACTTTCAATTTGCGGTTCTGCCGTTTGGACTGAAGTCTGCTCCGAGGGTCTTCACCAAGGTTCTGGCCCCTTTGGTGGGAGTTCTTCACGACTGGGGGCTTCTGGTGCACCCTTACCTGGACGATTGGCTACTTCAGGCCCCTTTGAGGCAGCTTCTTCTGCTTCATGTGACTTTCATTTGAGGTTTTTTTGTCAGTCACGAGTGGCTGGTGAACTGGGGGAAGAGTCACTTGGTCCTGTCTAAACGTCTCCAGTTCATCAGAGCTTTTCTGTGTACAGATGTGGTCATGGCTTTTCTTCCCCAGGATCATGCTCTGAAGTTAACTGAGCAAACACGAGCCAGGGCTCGTGATACACCTATGCACACCTAGTGGGCATAACGCTCCTGGGTCGGTAATCAGTTTCTTAAAAATTGTTAATTTGTTATTAACTTGGCCAATTTTCAAATTCCAAAATAAATCAACAATTAGTGTCATGCAGTCCACTGCAGAAATATAATGATTCAAAAAAGATGATTCAGAAAACGTTCATCCTTTTATTTATTATTTTTTCATTTGGTAATTTTTGAAGGCATTTGTTGTGCTCCACTCAATTTGTGCAAAATCAAAGGCTTCCCACAATCCAATGTACATTGATAAACAGCCGTTTAATTTGCACGACTAGTTTCACCAGGTGTGGCATCATCAGGTGCTTCAAAGAAAGTCACACATAAAAGAAATATTAAACTCCAAACACATTCCAAACATTAAAAAACCACCATTTAGTACATTGCTTCTTATATAGTAAATAAAACTCCACCCAAGTCTCATTAATGTCCAGGGGACGACAGACAGACCCACCTTCCTGTGTAGCTCAGAGTTTTGGTTTTTTAAAAATGTATTTATTAATTTTTATCATACAGAAATTTGAAATTCATCGCATGACATATCAGCAAAAAAGGAATACAAACACATGAGTTCATAATTGTCAGCCTTACGGTACTTCCGATAATACCTGTACTCATATGCATGCCTCACTCAGTTTGCCGTACCACATGCGTCTGTACTATATATTAATAGTAAAATACCATCAAACAATTAACAAATTCATCAACTTTTCCCCATAACTGTCAACCATCCTTCACTTCTCTCACATATATCACTCTTCCAATATATAACTCAGTCTCAGGTTAAGTTTCTTGTGCGCTTGCGACTCATGCGTCTTGAGTGGTATGTTGCAGTTCTGTGGCGTCATCCTCTTTATTATTCTCTGACAGTAGGTATCTCTTAAAATCGGTCCAGTAGTCTTTGGGTCTTTGCTTGGGATGTGCTATGAGTCGTATCATTTCTTCCTGCTCATCACAGCATACCATTGATTTCAACCAATGCTGAATTGAGGGAGTTTTTGCTCTCATCCAGATTTGAGCAAGATTCCGTTTCGCTACTACTAGGGCCATATTTGCCCTACGGCGCCTCAATGGTGGCATCTGTGGTAAGTCACATAGTAGTACCAATGACGGTGTGCAGGGAAATATCATGTTGCATACTTTCCCCATTATCGAAAGTACCTCAGCCCAATAAACACTCACTTTACTACACTCCCATGCAACATGAAAAAACGTCGCATTCACAAGCCCGCATCCTTCGCATGCTATAACATCATTAGGGTAACATTTCTGTATCACACTGGGTGCGAGATAGGCTCGCATAAAAATTTTGTAATGTATCAGGCGTAGACGCATTGACAGTGAAATTGATCTTGTTAGGGCACAAGCATTGTTCCATACATAATCTGTGACAGGCTCTCCAATATTGTCACCCCATTTCTCTCTCACTCGTGTAACCTGTTTAGATGGAGTAGTGCATGCCAGTTTATATAATGCTGATACCTGGTGTGTCCAATTTACATTTGTTAACACTTGGGTCAATACCATTGTTTCATCTGCTTCATCATGGTCCGCACCCCAAATATGTCACACACAGTACTTAATTTTCTGCCATGTCTTCAGATCACACAAACCACCACCCGCTTGACCAACTATGTCTGCTTCTTCTCTCAAGTGGCCTTCATGGAATATATCCTGTACTTCAGACAAGTCGGCCCTTTCCCATTTGCTCGCCTCCGATTTAGTTAACTTTGTATCCTGATATGCCAGCTAACGGATGGGTATATATGGGCTAGATGGTTTCAGTGCAGCATACTTCTGCAATAGCGTTTTCCAACATCAGAGACTTACCACCGGGGGATCAGCAGTTGCCCGCGCCCTGATATGTGGCATGCATGCTAACTGCGCCGCATCATTACCTGTGAACCACTGTTTTTCCATGCGAGGGTGTGAGTCAACCGGTCTATCACATAGCCATTTAGTGACATGTAGCGTCTGCACTGCTAGGTAGTATCTGTGTAAATCAGGCAGTGCAAACCCTCCCAGCTCGTATGGTAATATCAGTGTACTATATGCCACCCTGGGAACCCTGCCTGCCCAGACAAATTCCGTGATCTTACTTCGACATTGGTCAAAAAATGTATCATTTATTTTCAGTGGCATATTCTGTAGTAAGTAAAGTGCCATGGGCAGCACACCATCTTGACTAGTGCTATGTGTCCAGCAACCGAGAGCGGCAAATGTTTCCATTGCAAAGTCTTAGCAGCAATATATTCTACAAAGGGCTTCAGGTTCAGGTCATAACATTTGTCTAAATCCCGGGATATATTCACTCCCAAATATTTGAAATAGTCACTTGCTATAGTAAGTGGAATTTGTTGCGTAATGAGGTTTGGTGCTTCTCCCAGGGGGTATTTATGCCAATTAATTCGAAAGCCTGAGTATTTCCCATATTGATGTAGGATCTCCATCACTTTCGGGAGATCCTGGGCTAAGTTTCGTAAAAATAAAAGGTTGTCTGCATACATAGCCGCTACTGATGTTATACTGTTTACAGTTATGCCCGCATCTGCCATAAGTTTAAGTTTAAGTTTAATTTATTTTATGTGCAAAACTCGCCCTGAGGCCTCAGTACACACCAAAGACATCAAACCAGAACGAAATCCAGCCAACCTCATAACAAGCAGCAGCAGAGGCAAGGCAGTGCTCAGGTAGCATCCATGAAGAGAAGTGTTTTTACAGCCTTTTTAAATGTTACAATATCCTCAATATTTCTTGTCTGAGGAGGTAACATATTCCAACAAATAGAAGCTTAATTCGCCAATGTGCGCCCCCCAAACATAACCAAGTTAACTCTAGGGGGGAGAAGCATTTTCGCCGAGGCAGATCTCAAAAAGCGTTTTGGTGCATACAGTTTCACTTTATTCATCAGATAGCTGGGAGCTGTGCCATGGATACATTTGTGTGCAATAGTACATATTTTGTGGTGTACCCTCTGTTTCACCGGTAGCCAGTGCAGCGCCTGCCTCGCCATGGAAATATGTTCTCTGCGCGAATTTCCAAAGACAGCCCTAACAGCATCGTTTTGAATTACTTGTAATGAGTGAAACACTTTCTTGTCTGACCCAGCCAACAGGCTTTTACAGTAGTCTAGCCTGGAGTTAATCAGGGCACCTGTAACACGAGCCATGTGATCTTTAGAAAGGTAGTTCCTTATTTGCCTGAGCAGTTTTAGAATGTAGGAACAGGAGGATTTTAACTTTAGTGTGTGGTTCCACATGGACAGGTGTGCGTCTAATTGAACCCCTAATGTCTTTACCACAGCTGAGGTATCAATAATACAACCCTCAATGTTAAAAGACTTGTACTCGGGGGCCAGCTTATTTAACATATGTCTTGTGCCCAGGAGGAGAACCTCAGTTTATACATTATTTAAAGCCAGTTTATTAAAAGCCATCCAGTTTTGTATGATGTTAAAAATAGTCTTTATCTTAGCAAGATCGTCTGAGTAGCAGCCTGATAATGGAAGGTAGATCTGGGTATCATCCGCGTAATTGGTGAAACCCACTCCACACTAGTCAAGGAAGTCGAAAAGCGGGCGTGTATACATATTTTACAGCATTGGTGACAGCACAGAGCCCTGTGGTACACCTCTGACCAGGGGAGTGGGGTCTGCCACGGATGTACCAATAAAGACCTTTGCTGTTCTACCAGGAAGAAATGACTCAACCCATTTGGCGGCTTGCATTGAAAAAGCCAATTTATCACATAGTCGTTGAATCAGAAGGCCATGGTCTACTAAATCAAAAGCTGCACTAAGCTCCAAAAGTAACAGTATTACAGGAGGACCTTTATCAATTAAATATGCAATATTATTCTTCAGATCTAAAAGAGCTGACTCAGTACCAAAACCTCTCCTAAAACCTGACTGCCTAGCATTAAAAAGTTTAAAATCTTCGACAAATTCCTGCATTTGTATGTATGCGAGCCTGTCTAAAACTTTTAATAAAAATGACACATTAGTAATTGGCCTATAGTTCAAGGGATTGTCAGGATCAAGCCCAGCCTTCTTGATTAAGGGGGTAATCCATGATTCTTTTAAATAGGCCGGGACCTTGGAGGTGGCAAATGATGTGTTGATCAGTTTAGTTATAACCGGTGCCAGCACCGTTACCAATTTCTGAATTAGTTCAGCGGTACAAATGTCCCCTTTGTACGACGTGGGTTTCATTGAAGAAATTGTGCTGATAACTTCGGCCTCGGTAACTTGCCTGAAGACAAACTTTGGGACTTTACACAAATCATAGGAATCAGCAGCGTCAATCTCTTTTTCATTACGAGCCAGTAATGCATCTATCTTTACATTGATGTTAGAGACATGTTTGTCAATTTTGGCAAATAGTGCATCTTGTAGTGACTGGCACCATTGATTACCAGAATTGGATGCGGCTGCACCTGATCCGGGCCCTCTAATTCCTTGACAATTTTAAAAAGTTCCCTTGAATCAGAGGCTGCCAATGCAATTCTTTTATTGAAATGGTCAGATTTAGCAGCGAAGATCACATCTTTATAAGCTTTGGCAGCAGCTTTATACATTTTTAGAGAGTCAGAGTCAGGACATCTCCGCCAAACAGCTTCTGCTCTGCGCTTAATGGTACGTGCCTTAATAATTGTTTCAGAGAACCAGGTTTTATTGGATGTCTCTGGTTTAGTCATTTTGAGCTTCAATGGGGCCATTTCATCAACTGTTTTATTTAAAAGATCCCTAAGGTTTATCGCAATTGCATCCACATGGAGTTGTATGGTATCCAGTTTGGGTAGGATAGAGTCAGTAAAGGTGGATATATCAATCTTGTTTAAGTTGCGACAATATTCAATGGGCCTCTTGTGAATTGGTTTGAATAAGAGCTCCAGAAGCGTCACGTTAAACGTAATTACAGAGTGGTCAGACCAAGGACATGCTTGTACCTTAGTCCAATGAGTTGCCAAGCACATGTGTAGGTCCCACTGAGTGAGTGTTCATGCCTAGGGAGGAGAGAGCATTCAACAGTACTACACCCTCTTTGTTGGAACTGTCATTAGCCCAATAATTAAAATCACCACAAACTATTAGCTTTGTATTAGGCTTCAAGTAAAATGAAACAATATCCAATAGCTGTTGGTGAAAAAGAGGCATCTCTGGTGGCAGTCTATAGAGAACTAGCCATAGTAAGGAGGTGTTGTGATTTAGAGCTACTTTAAAAAGGATATGTTCACAGTTGTCTATAGCATTAGATGGAACAATGTGGTACTAAAGTGAATCACGGATAATGCAGGCGGCGACTCCACCTACTGAGGAGGGCCTGTCCATGCGTATAATATTATAGCCTATTGGAGTGGCTAGTTGGGCTGCGTGATTGGCCGCCGCATGCAGCCAAGACTCTGTAATTAACATAATATCAGTGGCGTTCTGGCTGATAAAATCTGCCACCTCCGCAGCATGCTTTACCAGAGATCTAGTATTTAGGAGGGAACTATTCAAAGCCACGTGTTCCTGTAGGTGTAATAAAAGTGGTTCTGTTATGAGGGCAAATAACAGTGCTGACATCGGGCAGCCTTGCCTGGTGCCTCTGCTGATATGTATTGGCTTAGACAACAGACTATGGACTCTCACCCTCGCCGTAGGCGAGCTGTATAGCAATTTTATCCAGTTAATTAGCCCTTCACCAAAACCATAGCATTTCAGGACCTGAAAGAGAAAGGGCCAACTGACCAAGTCTAAGGCCTTGGTTGCATCCAAGGATATTACAGCGGCTTTAGTTACTTGCGGAACACCTGCCATGATTGTAAAAACACGTCGGATGTTCGTTGCTGTGCTACGACCAGGTACAAATCCAGTTTGATCTGTACTTAGTAATGTGGTCAAAAACGGTGTGATCCTATCTGCCAGTAGCTTTGCTAGTATTTTAAGATCGGTATTTATAAGGGACAGCAGTCTGTATGAGCCACAGAGAGCGGCATCACACCGGGGTTTTAAAAGTAGAATGATCTGCGCCTCATTTAGATCTGTGACCCATGAACCATGTTCTCTCGCAGTCATATAAAGTGAGAGCAGTTGAGGAGTCAGTATATCTCGAAAATATTTATAAATCTCGATGGCGAGACCATCGTGTCCGGGTGCCTTACCATTCTTTAATGCCATAATGGTTTGCTTAATCTCTATTTCAGTGATCTCAGCATCCAGGGTGGCACTAACATCCGCATCCAACTTACATTCCCCCATGATGTCCAAGTATGTATTGGGCGTTTTATCCTGACCTTTTGTGTATAATTGCTCATAATAGCATTTAAACTCACTTAGAATATCTACGTCTGCAGTTATGATAGAATTTGCGCTATTGCGCAACTGGTAAATGAGGCAGGGAGGCTGTTTAGTAGAGACCATCCTTGCCAGTAACGTACTAGCCTTGTCTGACTGCCAGTAACGCCTAGCTGTGTTCTGTTTCTGAGCGCATGCTTGTTCAATGTCTGCTTGTTCAACGTATGTTTTCTGTTTCCCCATTATCTCGCCTAATATTCGGTTCTCATGTTTTCTGTGATATTCTTTGTCTAGTCTCATCAGATCTGTCTCAGTTTTCACCATATCAGCTCTTAGTGTCCTCACCACACCCCATTCCCCACTCATTAGCATTCCTCTTATGCAGCATTTAAATGCTGCCCAAGTATGTAAGGTGCCAACTGTTTGCATCGTGTTTACTTCAAAGAAACTAATAATATTTGTCTGCGTGTTGACAGCGTGAATGCTGTCAAGCATGGTGTCAGCCTTGAAGCGCCAGTTTAATCGCCGCCTAGTGCAGGTATCCAGCGCCACAGTAAAGTGTAGAGGGCTGTGGTCGGAAATGGTACACGGTTCCAAGTATAGTTGCTGTACCGATGTAAATAGTGTTTGTGAAATGAGGAATCTATCCTTGTGTATGAATCATGCACTCCTGAGAAAAAAGTGTATCCCTCTTTAGCAGGGTGCTGAACACGCCATATATCTATCAGTGAGTAGGTACTCATATATTGCAAGGTGTTGTGTGCACTTTTCGTTAAAGCTCTTGGGGTTACAGCCGATCTATCCAGAGTGGTGTCTAGAATAAAATTAAAGTCTCCCCCAATAATCCACTCTGCTGCCGGCCACTGTGCACATTGGTTAAATAGGTGATCGAGAAAGGTTGGATCGTCATGATTCGGGCCGTATATGCATGCTAGTACCACAGACTGTTGATGCAATGTGCCATGGACAACAACATATCTCCCCTGACTATCACATAGGCAGTTGAACATACTAAACGGAACATGCTTTTTTATCGCTATACATACTCCGCGAGCGCCACGCGTGTAAGATGAAGTAAAAACTTGCTCATTCCATAAAGTAGCGAGTTTAGCAAAACAGCAATAATGTGTTCTAAGAGGGGCTTTGTTCAGTCCCAAATCAAGGCATCTAAGAACTCCTCAAGTTCCCTGTTTAAAATCACATCCACCTTACTAAACGGGGACAGTAATCCTACATTCATTCCATCAGATTCCTCTGCATACTGCGAAGAGGTGGCCACATTTTTCATCAAAAAGGTGGAGAAACTTAGGCAAGATGTTGATGCCATGCCGGCTTGCCCAGAAGTGCCATCGGCCATCTCTCTTTGGCAATCCTGGGCACCTAAGACATCCAAATTTGATGACAAGAGCCTAGCACACTCTCCAACGTTAGACCCTTTTGCCAGGCCCCCCGCTCATCCACCCTCATTCAGTGAGTTTACTCCAGCAACGGAAAGAGAAGTTGACCGTGCCCTACAGAATTGTGGGTCTTCCTCCTCGCCACTGGACCCTATTCCCACTTCCGTTCTTCGGAAACTTAGTTCCGAAATTACTCCAGACTTTAAATAGATCATTAACAGTAGCCTTCTATCAGGGTCCGTTCCGGACGCTTGGAAAATGGGTACAGTAACGCCTCTCCTAAAAAAACCAGGGGCTGACCAAGTGATACCAAGCAATCTCAGGCCAGTCACTCAACTCAGGATCCTTCCACGGATAACAGAAGGAATTGTGGCGAGTCAACTACAAACACACATCGAGACGAATCATCTTCTCCATGATGCACAGTCGGGCTTTAGACCTGGTCGGAGCACCGAACTGGCAACAGCCGAGATCAGGGAGAGCTTGCTGTGGAAGGCAGACCGGACTCATCCTGCTATGCTGATACTATTGGACTTGTCGGCGGCGTTTGATACGGTGCACCATAAGATCTTGCTCCAGCGTCTGCAAGATGTGGCAGGAGTATGTGGCACAGCTCTGACCTGGTTCGAGTCTTTCCTCACAAATCGCAAACAAGCGGTGAAATGGGGCGAGACTCGTTCCGGATTCAGGCCAGTGCCACATTGGGTGCCTCAGGGCTCCTCACTCAGTCCCATATTATTCAACATCTATACGTGCCCTCTTGCAGATTTGTTGGAGCACACAGGTCTCGCCTTTCAGATGTACGCCGACGACACCCAACTCCTGGTTGATTTGCACGAAGACATGGACGAGAGGGAGAAATTAACAGCCTGTCTGATCCTCATCCAAGAATGGATGAGGCAAAACAAACTATGTTTAAACAGTACCAAGACAGAACTCCTTCTCGTTCACGGCCAAGTGGGCGGTTCCAAACCTGAGATACCTTGGCCGTCTTCCTGGGGCGTCTGTCCCGCCCCAGTTGAGCGCACCAGGAACTTGGGTATAGTTTTCAGCCACCATCTGGATGGGACGGCGCACGCAGCCGTCACGGTCAAATCCTGCCACTTCTAGCTCAACGCCCTGTCTCAGGTCTTTCCCTTCCTTACCATCGGCCAAAGAAAACACCTGTTCCAAGCCCTCATTGGCTCCCGCATTTCCTATGGCCTGTGTATGATGCTTAGCGCCAAACAGAAAATGATTCATTCCCTTCAAAAGATACAGAACCGGGGGATACGTCTCATATTCCAGCTTTCCAGGCGCAATCACATCAGCCTTTGGCGTTCTCAGCTAGGCTGGCTCACCATCAAGGACCAGCTCACTTTGAAAATTTGCACGTGGATTCACAAAGCCCGTTGCCAGGAAGGCCCACTTTACATGCAGAAATGGATCCGCTACCCCACTGCGGCCAGGACCAGGAGAGGCGGTCATCAATTCTATCTCCCACTTCCTAAGATCTCAAAGATAAAAAAAGGGGGTTCCACCATAGCATGGAAGAGATCCAAACTCTGGAATGCTCTTCCAACCAGGATTAGAGCGGAAAAAGATCCACACAAATTTAAGACAATCCTGAAGACACATCTTCGAGAACAAGCGGGCCCTGCCCAGGATCCTAGAGCGAACTCACCCATTCCGGCCATCCCAGGAAGGATACCTGATGGTCATCTCACCAAGGCTTCTTCGGTCAGAGCCCTTTCCACTCTCTACCCCGACTCGCAGACCATTGTCAACGGCCCCATAACAGGCAATTCCACTCAACCCCCTCGGTCCGCAACCCTGGTTCAGCCTCCTTGGGGCCTCACCTCACCGCCGTTGCCTAGCAGGAACAATGTAAGGCTCATTCAGCTGGCAGCCAACAACAAACATTCCAACTGCACGTCCACAGGCTCATATGCTCCAAGAAGGATTGCCAATCCGGTTCCAACCGGCATCCCCCTTTCGCGCCTTCTCCCTGCCTCCTGATTTTAACGATTCACTGGTTGTGTTTTAGCCCACGTTGTCGCGGCTGTGCTCTGGTTTTCAGCTCAGTCGCGCTTTCTCTCTTCTTTTTTTCTCCTTTCCTTCCTTTTCTGCTTTCATTTAGCTCAGCGGTAGCAAGGCATAGCCAATATCGCTATATAAAAACTTTTTATAAATAAATAAATAAATATAAATGTTCCTCGTTATCAAGATGTGTTTCTTACAACATGGCTATGTCTATACCTTTAAGTATACACCACCTCCACACTCTTCTTCTTTTAGACGCACAATTGAGACTACGCACATTCCATGTCATTATATCTAGAGGTGCCATACATTCAGTGCACTCTCCATGTCAGACGCACACTAACCATATATTCATTCAGCTTCCAGCAGCCAATTAGTATGTATATAAACTGTGCAATAATAAAGGACGGTGTAAAACAGTTTTTTGACCCAGGCCCCTGCCTCAACTTAGGACCACATCCCGAACTCACTCTAACCAGGCAAACCTGTAACATTAACAAAGCCTGAAGGTAAGAACTCATAACCTTAACAATATACATTCCGTATGAGACAATGGCGCACCATTCATGCTTTAAGTGTGTTATCTTGGCGCTGCCATGTTCCGCCACTCCACTTCGCCGGTAGGTGTCAGGCTCAGTTGCCGACATGTCCCGTCCTCCAGAGATTCCCAGCTAGCATCGCGCAGCGGACTTCTTTCTGAGTGTGATTGACAGGTGCGCAGTGACACTTCAGCAATCTCAGACAGTGGCGCATAGTCCGTGCACACAATTTGCCATGCGGTTCCCGCCATGCAAACTGTCATTTAAGTGTCACACCATTTTGTAGTTATGCCTAATGTGAGGACAGTCATCTGGAGTGAATGTGGGTTACCTTTTTTTATGCCAGCTAGGGGCCTAGTGGACCCCTAGGCTGGACTGTGTGAGTGTGTTGCATAGGGTTTAGGGTGTTCCCTTCGGTGCCACTAGTAGCTGCAGGGGTACTGTGCGACCCCTGAGCAGCATGGTAAGGTGGGGAGGACCGTGGGTGGGCCCCTATGTTGTCCGTAGGTATCTGGAATGTCCCTGCCCTAGGCTCAGCTAGTGGGCCTAGGGGGTCCCCTCCTGCACCCCCATCCCTTGCGTGACCCTTTCTGGCTAGGGCTAGCTCAGGGAGCGAACAGGCGCTGCTCATGGCTGTCCCTGTTCGGTGTGAATGGTGTTCGGTGCGCTGAACAAGGTTAAACATGGTCGGGCCCACGTTAGCCTATGCGGCCCGACTCGCGGTTGCGGACCATACACCTCGCTAGTTTTCTGCCTTCGCGGTTGCCGGTACCGCTGTTACTCGGTGACTGTGATTGACTGGAAAAGTGTGTCCGGTCCGTGTGCACCTTGTGCAGCCGAACCAATGCTCGATTCTTGGTCTGGGGGCTCCCCTGAACGTAACCTGGTTTCTAGAAGTTGCCAGGAGGCTTCCTTCTAAAAATGGGTCCACGTGGCAGGAGTGAGACAGGGGGTTGCTAAACCTGTTCCCCTGAGTGGGAAACACGTGTTTTCAACCCCCAGTAGGGTTTGCCCTGTTGCTGGGCAGAACAGCTGTTCTGCCCAGTGATAGTCATTCTTCCAGTGGGGGAAGTTTGGCGCGCAAAGTCCTTGTCACTTCAGCACGGTGAAAACTGGCACCTTGCTGAAG